>JARQZK010004463.1:90000-203949 GCA_030704885.1 Cynegetis impunctata | reverse complement strand
GCATCCATAAACACAGCAATTATTGTTCTTCACTGTGTTTTTGTATTCATATTTTTTTATCAGAATAAAAAGCCAATAACACTAAACAAATAAACGTACGTTCTCAAGCACCAGCACGGTCGAATCGAACGAAAAACGAATACTCGTTTCGGGAAGTTCCAGCTTACGCCGCTAGGGTCGCATAGAGTTGTGTTTTGCTCGATACCTAATTGAAAAGTTGTATTAAATTAAAAATAAATTCTTCAATCCAATACCGAAAACAAGCCGAGAGTTCCCGAACAAACAAAAGCGCATGTGACACAAGTGCCTTACCCGGTTTCGGGCGTAGGCAACCTCTCTGCAACTATTCGTGTTGTGCGTGATACAGTGATACACGAATAGAAGGGACCTACAGTTACACGACGGTTCCGAACGTCTTTATAGAGAGGCTCTACAAGGCAGAATACTACTCGTTGGTTTGCTATTGCCTTCCGAGTGGTGGCTCCGCATTAAATCGTTGGTTCGCACCTGACCACTGCGCTACGGACCAACTTTTTAGCCTTCAATCGATTAAATCTTGTTGTTATCATCAACATATTAATAGATATTTTTCTAAAATATCAAAAATATCTAAAATATATGATCGAATACTACAAAGACAACTCCCCAAACAATGTTTTTGAATGTTCCACAAGATGTTTTACATCAGGTATATTACCGCAATCAGCCTTTATAAATTCTTCATCACATATGGCTAAATAAAAGTTGTTATTATAAATGAATTTTTGCAATAAATTTCGGATCTCTTCAGTATATTTACGCGTAGAAGCCGTTGACACTGTACTATCGAAAAATTCTTTTTGTAAGATTAGGACGTTACAAGCATGGCCATCAATCGTGGCGCATTTGTTGTCAACTGATTCTTTGTGAAACTTCATCAATTGATAAATTGTTTATAAATAATTTTAAAAAATTAGGTTTTCGCATCGACGTCTGGTATAATTTATGATAAAGTTTCAAGATATTTTCAAAAAATTGATTATTTTTCTCTCTCAAACCTAATTGTTCATTCTGACCTTCTGTTGTCTGTTTTTAGATAATTAGTCATAAGTTTATGTATTTTACCTCAACGCATAAAATAAAGCTTGTCTAATAAAATATCATGATCACCTGTGTCAAACGCTCTACACTAACTAGAAAAGTTATACTCGTAGATGTCAGTTTTTATTCCTTTATCTGAAAACATGCTATTTTCCCTCTTCTGCAACTTCAGATGAACATCACGTATTCGATCGATAACATAAAATTTCCACTATCTTGATACACTTAAATTTTTGAACAAGTGTACTCGCAAATCCTCAAGAGTAAAATAAGTTTTCAGATGAGGAAACTACCCCAGAAAACCTATCCCAACTTGCCCCTTACAATATAACAAGACGGATTCTCGTCCACCTGAGGGCCGTAACTGCTTGCATAATAGGAAGTCTGGGGGCGATATTAAATCTTGCCGGAAGTGCCCCAGCTCTCCACTTCAGAGGTCTCCCAGAAACGGGCGTAAATAGAAGTAATATGATTCAGTGCAAAAACCGAGATGGTTCAAAAAAAAAGTAAATAAAATTTTGAGGATAGAATGATACACAAACTCACAACCACCTAAGTGGGGGAATTAATTTCATGGCCTCTGTGTTATATAAATTCGATATTATTTTCATTTCGGTAAATTCTAAATTGCAAAGAAACTAATTCAACTTTTTTCCCCTACTTTCCTAAAGTTAAGAGAATTAAAAATGAAAGAATAAAATCAGATTTCAAGTTGCTACGGATATTCACTTTGAACATTTATGTATGTTCAAATTCGGAGTTTTCACTGAACAATGAAGTGAAATACAATAAAGCTCCAAATAATATTCAACTGAATTTTTTTTTCATAAGCCTGGGACTTGAAAATTCCAGAACAGTGAAAGCCTGCTTTCTTTTAGGTAGACGATAATGGCATGTTTATATAGTTTTCTATTTCCAGATATTTTATGAGTGAATACATTCAGTTAAATATAAACATATATATATATATATATATATATATATATATATATATACATATTTATACATATATATATATATATATATCATATATATATATATATATATATATATATATATGTATATATATATATATATATATATATATATATAAATATATATATATATACTATATATATATATATATATATATGTGTATATATATATATATATATATATATATATATATATATATAGTCAATTTATTTTACAGCTGCTATAATGTATCCTAATAATTTTGTTAGTTACTGATGATAGAATAAGAACTTAAGTTTTTTGTTGCTGATTGACTACAATCATTGGTAATGAACGGATCATACAGTACCTATTAGATGAAAAAATAATTAGAAAAAAAAAACTGTCAACTACCTGTATAATTGACGTATTCTACATTGTCCCAATGTATAGTTGTTAGGGCTCGTATATATATATATATATATATATATATATATATATATATATATATATATATATATATATATATATATATATATATATATATATATATATATATATATATATATATTTATATATATATATATATATATATATATATATATATATATATAAAAGTGAAGTATCAATGTTGTTGTTTTTTAAATGGAATAACCTGTATATTATTTCATTTTTGGATTTAACGATGAAAACAAATGCCAGTTTCATTGAGGTTCAATTCACCTAAACCATAGGGTTTTTGAAATATCTCGTATTTTGTGAAAATGTAGTATCAATTTTAACGCTTGAACTCTCAACTGGTGTTTTCTTGTTTTTAACCAAATTAATGATAAGGCCTACTAACTGGATCAAAATTTGTGTCGCACTTGTAAATTAGTGACTAACTTAGGTGTGTAAAAATGAATGTAAAATAATTGCAATCTTTAAACGGCATTAACTTGTTTAACTTAAATGGGACACCCCGTATTTTATGTCACCAAAAGATGTGAAATTTAATTGTCTATCGAATTCCTGAATACATTCAAATCGATATATTATCACGTTTTCAAATAAAATGCACATTTTCATCTTGCAAACTGATTTTATGAAATTTATCATTTATCAAGTCGCCTATGGCGTTTTGAGAAATCAGAATTGATTGAAATGAACATCAATATCATTATATATGCGTTTTTCTTTCAATATCTTGAATGTTATGTACAAGTTCAAAGTATGAAGGAAACAAAAATTATGGATATGAAACAAGCAATATTTTATAATGAAGCGTTCAAAATGGCGACAATCAGACTCTAAATATAAACGTATCCTTTCGATAAAACCTTCAGCAACATTCAATAGCATTCGAGGGATAACATTTAGAAAAGCTTCTCTGATACGCTATTTCCATGGGCAACTTGGTAATTAAAAAATTCCATAAAATCAGTTTGCAAAATGAAAATGCTTATTTTATGTGAAAACGTGAGAGTTATCGATAGGAATGTATTCAGATATTCGATGGACAATTAAATTTTACATCTGCTGGTGACATAAAATACGGGGCGTTTCAATTAAGTTGAACAAGTAAGTGAAGTTTAAAGATTGCAATGATTTTACCTTTATGTTTACACACCAAGTATAAGTAAGTCAATTTTTCACAAGTGCGGTATAATACACACCTCCAACAACACCAGACAATATGAAACAGCGTATCACCGAAGCTTTTCTAAATGTAAGCCCGCGTATGTTCTCAAATGTTGCTAAAGGTTTTATAAAAAGGATACTGTTAACTTAAGAGTCTGATACTTTACCTGTATTTAAGAGTGAATTTGTAGATCGCCATACGATAAATAATAATGAATAGAATCTGATGGTCGCCATTTTGAACACTTGATATAAGATATTGCTTGTTTCATATCCATGATTTTTTTTCCTTCATAATTCGAAATAATACATAACATTTAAGATATTGAAAAATGAAAGCGTATAATATTATGATTTTGATGTCTATTTCAATCAATTCTGATTTCTCAAAACGCCATAAGCGACTTGATAAATGTTAAATTTCAGAAAATCAGAAAGATGAAAATGTTCATTTTATTTGAAAACTTTGAGAGTTATCGTTTGGAATGTATTCAGGTATTCGATAGACAATTAAATTTCACATCTTTTGGTGACATAAAATACGGGGTGTCCCATTTAAGTTAAATAAGTTAGTGCCGTTTGAAGATTGCAATTATTTTACCTCTATTTTTACACACCAAGTCTAAGTTAATCAATATCTCACAAGTGCGATATGAAGTATGTTGCAGTTAGTAGGCCTTATCATTAATGTGGTTAAAAACAAGAAAACACTAGTTGAGAGTTTAAGCGTTAAAACTGATACTACATTTTCACAAAATACGAGATATTTCAAAATCCATAAGGTTTAGGTGAATTAAACCTTAATGAAACTGGCATTTGTTTTCATCGTAAAATCGAAAAATGAAATAATATACAGGATATTCCATTTGAAAAACAACAACTTTGATACTATTCGTGTTTTTGGAACACCCAGTACAACATGAAAATATTTTTAAAATGTAGTCCTGGTAGGTCCCTATAAAACTTTTATAAAATCAAATACTTTAGTCATATCTCTTCGTGTCGAATAACGTGAATAACCCTGTATATATATAAATATATATAAATATATATATATATATTATATATATATATATATATATATATATATATATATATATATATATATATATATATATATATATAATCTTTTGATAATTATTATCAATAACAGGCTTGTTGAATCTTAAAAAACTCGATTTTATTAAAAAGTTGACGTTTCGCCACTCGTGGCTTTATCAAAACTTTTTAAAAGTTTTGATTAAGCCACGAATGTCGTGGCGAAACGTCAACTTTTAAATAAAATCGAGTTTTTTGAGATTCGATAAGCCTGTTATTGCTAATAATTATCAAGAGATTAGAAATAGTTCACAGGCAACAACAATTCGAATGAATAATTATATATATATATATATATATATATATATATATATATATATATATGTATATATAAATATATATATATATATATATATATATATATATATTTATATATATATATATATATATATATATATATATAAATATATATATATATATATATATATATATATATATATATATATATATATATATATATATATATATATATATATATGGTCATATTATACCATAGTAATATTGATGGAGACGTCTCTTCATTTTATCTCATCAAATTTTTCCAATCAAAAGTGTTCTGTTATTTCATTGTTGAGGAACCAAACATGAAACGTAGTGAAGTCCAATTGAAGTAAAACGATTCTACTGTGAAATTGTGATGACCCAAATAACTAAATGAATTAGTCGCCAGGGAATGATACAAAACTTCGAAGCAATTTAAGTTCTGGAGGCTACAACTTCCAGTTAAGTTTGAAATTTTCGAATGATGAAATATCTAGAACTTCGACTTGCTATAATTTATCATACATTAAAGTTAGATGAAAAGAGTTTCCGAGCAGAGAGTAATATTTTAGATAAAATGAAGGAGTAGGTATATATCAACTTTTATTGATCGTTCTTTAATTAATAAGAAATAAAAAACATATATAATTTCAATGAAGAATATTAATATAAATGTTGAGTTATCAGGATTTTTATTGCCAGACACTTAAAAATACTATAAATCGAATAAAGTAAAACACTTCGCTTCATTCCACCAAGGGAACGATTCCATGCTACGTAAGCCGTACTCAGGGTGAGAGCCGTTTTTAAAATACCAGGCTCGGCCACAGGGATGGGGGAGGTCGAGTTCTCAGGTTTTAGTCACGTGGTTAATATCCTCTGCGAACGTATTTGTTGAAGATGATTAAAAAATAACTGTGAATAAAATAAAAAACGACTGTTGTTTTTGTAAATTAAGTTCTTGTTACAATATGTTTTAACATAAGTTTTTTCTCCTTGAAAATATTTTTTTCGCCTCTAAATTATAGTTATGTACCCACACTTGGCGTCACGCGGCAAGCGCTGTAGGTATTAATAAAGACGAATATTAGCCAAATTAATGTTTTTTAACTTTCTGTCTGCAAAATATTGATTTAAAACCATATTTATGAATTACCACGTGAAAAATAAAAGTGAAAATGTAACAATGTATCTATTCATATTACTGCTTTCATAAATGGGGAATTCCTAAGGTCTATTTAGTCATTAGAGACGGGTAAATTCCTTGAGCTGGCCGACATCATCACTAAATGACGTCGGCAGCTTCTAAATGATCCATACTCATTCCTTTGTTCAGTTAATGCAATATCTCTGGGTTATCTAAATATATAAAATGGTTGTTCTGTATGCACTGTTTCGAAATTCCAGGCATGTTTCTTTTTGGATGACTGATATTTCATGTTCTTTCAATATGGTGCCAATATTGCTACTGGTTTGACTAATATGAAAAGCATTAAATTCAAAATATTTCATATATTTTTTATACACATCATTGATTCATCAAAGTCTGTCCTTATTATGGACAGAAACTCAAATCATTTTTATTGGTAATAATTCCCATATTATCTTTATTCAACCCATTAGAGACCTTGTGATATAATTTAGAGACAAAAATGATTACTTATATATTATATAACAACAATTTATACGAATAGAAGAAATTTAGGTTCGTTATTGGTCAATAATACGGAGAGACAAACAATGTTTGAAAAATCTGGTGTATATAAATTGAAATCTATATATTGTGATACTTTTTATATTCTTTAAACTAGTAGAAAAATCGGCAATAAATTGGAAGAACGTAAAAAATCAATCAGATAAAGTATTAACCTCACTGGAATTTCGAATTATTGCATAAAAAAATCGTCACTTCATAGATTTAGATAATCCCAAGATATTGCATTCACTGAAGAAAAGAAAGAGGATGGACTTTCTGGATACAGTAATTTTCAACCTGTGGTCTTGGAAGCATCGGAAGTTGTCCGCATTGTTTGAAATCACAAAATTGTTTGCCAAGTACTCTATATATACCCCGACAGGATGCTCAAAAGAAAATTCTTGAATTATATATACCACTTTAAACGTCACAGTGAAATCGCGTATTGAAAAAATGTCAAATATTATTGAAGTTATGGACAAGAGAAATTTTTTTTATTTTCACTAATATATTATTTTTTGATTTTACCTTAGCTACGGTTGCTATAAATACACTCATTATGCCCTAGGGCGTTTTGAGCGGGCATAATGGATCATAACGCCTACTAATTGTACGAGGAGAAATGAAGCAACATCCATTGATTAAATACTTCATAATCCTTGTCGTATACGACTCTGGATTTCTCCGACAATGAATTATTCGCAGCTTTGGCTACATTTTCTATGATATTCTTGGGTAAATTCATTTTCATTTCCATTACTTCTATAAGACTACACAAAAGAGAGCAGCAATGGCATTCACTAAATATGATGACAAAAATATTCACAAACGTCAAATATCAACAAATGACATGCCTACTATAGGAAGGAAATTGGAAAGTACAGGAGCAATGAACCGATTTTAAAATCGATTTTTCATTATAATAAAATAATTTTTTTGTGAAAAATAAAATCTTGTATGCACCACGTGCGTTACTAGATCCTTACGCCCATCGAGCGTTACGATCTATATAACGCACTTGGTATATAAATAACTATTTCTCTACTTGTCTGCTTTCAGAAGAATTGGAAATGACGTCGCGATGTATAGATATAATGGATGAAATATCATTATTTGGTCGTAGACCATTTAGAAAAACTTGCGGGGTTTTATCAAGACAGTGCTTCTATGCTTAATTCCCGCACTGGTCTTGCAGAGATGATGAAAACAAAAAATCCGTCTGCGATTACCACCCAATGCGTAATTTATCGTCAAGAATTGGCTGCTAATCCACTCCCAGAATGATTTTCTCCTACGATGAAAGCAGCTATAAAAATTGTTAACATCATTAAAAAGAGTGCACTTAATACTCGCCTCTTCAATCAATTGTGCTCTGATATGAACCTCGAACACGAAACTATGCTTTGACACAAGAAAGTGCATTATCTTTTCAAACGAAAAAAACATATTTTCATATGAACTTAAATCAGTGCTTTTACCGCTAAAATTGAGCTATGGATCAACAAAGAAGCAGGAGAAAACTTTTCTGCTTAAAAATTTCACAAAGGCGAATGCTGTGCCATTATTTATCCCCTGAACCCCACCTCACTTGCTCTCTTACATAATTTATCAAGTTTCACCCATCCTTAATGTACTTGTAAATACAAGTGTGTCCTCTGATGTGGCTGAAGGAGTTCATCCCCGTAACTCAAGCAGCCCGCCTCCCTGACATATACTTCAGCGATGAATGAAATACGAATCCTTACTTTCCTTTTGTTTTCATTTTCAACTTTAGTTTGTAAACTCTTGATAATGGGTTAATAGAACGAAAAATATGTTGAATAAGTTATATTAATTTCAGTGGAATCATTATTTGATTTATTATGTTGAACAATTGTCCACCAAGTGTTAAGCTAGTGGTAGGTATCACTATGTTATGGTTTATGAAAATTTACAAGGTCTAGATGTAGCAAGATCTATAAAATTAATAGAGTTATTCTGCTCCATCTCTGTTTTGACTTTGATTGGAATGTATAAAGTTTATGGAATTTATGAAAATATTCAATTGTCTATCGGCTTCCGCAAAACATACAAGTGTATCATCTACGCAGTGGCGGCGTAAGGCGTGGGCGACCGCCTACGGCCTCGTGGACCTAGGGGCCTCGCGCTGAGGCCAGCAGATATATACATATATATATACTTATATATATATATATATATATATATATATATATATATATATATATATACATATATATATATATATATATATATATATATATATATATATATATATATATATATATATATATATATATATATATACATATATATATATATATATATATATATATATATATATATATATATACATATATATATATATATATATATATATATATATATATATATATATATATATATATATATATTTATTCGAATTGTTGTTGCCTGTGATCTATTTTTAATCTCTTGATAAATATTAGCAATAACAGGCTGGTTGAATCTTAAAAAACTCGATTTTATTAAAAAGTTGATGTTTCACTACGACATTCGCAGTTTTTCAAAACTTTTGAAAAAATTTCTATGACATTTATTGATTTGAAAATATTTGAATAGACAAAGACTACTTTGTCTTGGTAAATTTTTTTTCGAATGTGGTTATTTATTACGTGCTATTCAATCTAATATCAACATTCAAAATTGTTATCATTAGATGGCAAGGGAAACCACAGACATTACCTACGTAATGTTCAAAAATAAAAATAATAGGGTACTATTTATCTAACAACAAAGAAATAAGTTGCAGGAAAATATTAAAAAAGTAGAGCAGAATTATCGGTATAGAACGTTTATATGGAAGCAGCCGTTGACACGTGTTTCGGACTCTTTGGTCCTCATCAGAACGGCATAGCAAAGCATTGGATTGAAAATTTGGAGATGAAAATAGTACAACAAATAAAAACCTCTGCTACGGAAGACAATCACACCTTTGTGGACTATTGTTTGAACTCTCCGGTTTGGGAGATTTGGTCAAACTCTGCCACGGAGGCGATTAATGCCATCCGCGAGATCTCAGAACGAGTAAATAAACAATAATAAAGAAATTAGTTTTTTAAGATTCAACCAGCCTGTTATTGCTAATAATTATCAAGAGAGTAAAAATAGATCACGGCAACAACAATTCGAATAAATAATTAAATATTGCAAGCTGAAAGTATGGCAATGAGCCCAAACTTAAGCTGAGAGTTTCAAACATAGTTCTAGATTGTGAGTACCTTTTTAAAAGATTTGAAATTCTAAATAAAAATTTCATTAAAAACAGCTACTTCCATATAAACGGGCTATACCGATAATTTTGCTCTACTTTTTTAATATTTTCCCGCGACTAATTTCTTTATTATTGTTTATTTACTCGTTCTGAGATCTCGCGGATGGCATTAATCGCCTCCGTGGCAGAGTTTGACCAAATCTCCCAAACCAGAGAGTTCAAACAATAGTCCACAAAGGTGTGATTGTCTTCCGTAGCAGAGGTTTTTATTTGTTGTACTATTTTCATCTCCAAATTTTCAATCCAATGCTTTGCTACGCCGTTCTGATGAGGACCAAAGAGTCCGAAACACGTGTCAACGGCTGCTTCCATATAAACGTTCTATACCGATAATTCTGCTCTACTTTTTTAATATTTTCCTGCGACTAATTTCTCTGTTGTTAGATAAATAGTACCCTATTATTTTTATTTTCGAACATTCCGTAGGTAAAGGTTTCTGTGGTTTCCCTTGCCATCTAATGATAACAATTTTGAATGTTGATATTAGACTGAATAGCACGTAATAAATAACCACATTCGAAAAAAATTTTAGCAAGACAAAGTAGTCTTTGTCTATTCAAATTTTTTCAAATCAATAAATGTCATAGAAATTTCAATTTTTTCAAAAGTTTTGAAAAACTACAAATGTCGTAGTGAAACGTCAACTTTTTAATAAAATCGAGTTTTTTAAGATTCAATCAGCCTGTTATTGCTAATAATTATCAAGAGATTAAAAATAGATCGCAGGCAACAACAATTCGAATAAATAATTAAATATTGCAAGCTGAAAATATGGCAATGATCCCAAACTTAAGCTGAGAGTTTCAAACATTGTTCTAGATTGTGAGTACCTTTTTTAAAAGATTTGAAATTCTAAATAAAAGTTTCATTAAAAACGGCTACTTCCATATAAACGGGCTATACCGATAATTTTGCTCTACTTATTTAATATTTTCCCGCGACTAATTTCTTTATTATTGTTTATTCACTCGTTCTGAGATCTCGCGGATGGCATTAATCGCCTCCGTGGCAGAGTTTGACCAAATCTCCCAAACCGGAGAGTTCAAACAATAGTCCACACAGGTGTGATTGTCTTCCATAGCAGAGGTTTTTATTTGTTGTACTATTTTCATCTCCAAATTTTCAATCCAATGCTTTGCTACGCCGTTCTGATGAGGACCAAAGAGTCCGAAACACGTGTCAATGGCTGCTTCCATATAAACGTTCTATACCGATAATTCTGCTGTACTTTTTTAATATTTTCCTGCGACTAATTTCTTTGTTGTTAGATAAATATTACCCTATTATATATTATATTATTTTTATTTTCGAACATTACGTAGGTAAAGGTTTCTGTGGTTTCCCTTGCCATCTAATGATAACAATTTTGAATGTTGATATAAGACTGAATAGCACGTAATAAATAACCACATTCGAAAAAAATTTTAGCAAGACAAAGTAGTCTTTGTCTATTCAAATTTTTTCGAATCAATAAATGTCATAGAAATTTCAATTTTTTCAACAGTTTTGAAAAACTACGAATGTCGTAGTGAAACGTCAACTTTTCAATAAAATCGAGTTTTTTAAGATTCAACCAGCCTGTTATTGCTAATAATTATCAAGAGATTATATATATATATATATATATATATATATATATATATATATATATATATATATATATATATATATATATATATATATATATATATATATATATATATATATATATATATATATATATATATATATATATATATATATATATATATATATATATATATATATATATATATATATATATATATATATATATATATATATATATATATATATATATATATATATATATATATATATATATATATATATATATATATATATATATATATATATATATACATATATATATATATATATATATATATATACCTATATAAATATATTAGCATAACAGTTCTAAATGAAGTGATTTGACAATATATTATTTATTTTTACGGGACTGCACTAAATACTGTATCAGAATTGAACAAAATGTCAGCTATCTTAAGATATTGTAATACATCAATAAAAACAATAAAAGAAAACTTAAATGGATTTCTTGCTGTCACTGAGACGACTGAAGAATACTAATACAATACTGAGAGAGCTAGAAAAAAATTGCTTAGATGTTCAAAACTGTCGTGGCCAAGAATATGACAATGGTGCAAATATGGTAATCGTAAATAGTTAAGTTAAAACTCGAATATTAAGTGTTAATTCTAGATCATTTTTTATACTGCGGTTGTCATAGCTGGAAGCTGCTGTTAGTAGACGTAGCAAATTCTTCTGTGGTAGCAAAAACATTTACTGGTTTTATCGAAAAAATTTATTTGCTATTTTGAAGTTCCAGCAAACGCTGAAATTAATCAAAGGCACACTGAAGCTTACTATGAAGACTTTATCAGACACCAGGTGGGAGATCTGAACTGGGGCAGTGAAGGCTTTATTACTGCAATTTGACGAAGTTGTTCAATGCAACGAAAGCTTAAAAAATCAAACAGAACAATCAGACACACTTAGTGATTGTGATTCGGATTTGAAAATTATTGAGAAAAGCAGTTATGATCTACCTAAAGACGTTAGAAATAAAAGGGTAGCCAAAAAAAAGAGCATGTTTGATTATGAAGACAGCGAACAACCTTTACAGTCTCCTAAAAGCCGGTAAAAAACAGATTTTAATCCGTTAATTACTTAGACTACCACTTGTTGAGATTATTGCGAGAAAAAA
Source organism: Cynegetis impunctata (assembly GCA_030704885.1). Lineage (NCBI taxonomy): Eukaryota > Metazoa > Arthropoda > Insecta > Coleoptera > Coccinellidae > Cynegetis > Cynegetis impunctata. Next base: position 191,202 of record JARQZK010004463.1, on the reverse strand, counting down.
AGGAATTTACAGCGAACAGTTAATGAAATTTAGCTAGCTGTCAAAAGTTAGTCGATGCATGTTGGGAAAGAAGAAGAGGGCCTCGCGAAATGTACCTTGCCTACATCAAATTAAGGTCTTGCCCCGCCACACTATTGTTTTTCTTGTATCTATCGTTTTTTTTGCTTAAATTTATATGAACTGTGATACTAAGATGTTGGTTTTCTGTTATATCTGAAGAAGCCACCGTGTGGTGAAACGCCACGTCATAAACTCAATAATAACAATCATTCAAATAAAACATGTTTTAATATTGTCATGTATTTCAACCAAATAACATCAATTCAAAATTTAAAGATATTTCATCTATTTTTTCAATGTTTTCTCTTGGAACGGATCATAAATTATGAAATGAACAGTCAAATGTCCCACAAAATATTTTCAATATTATGACAAATTATCTGCTTTACCTCAATAGGACTTACTAGAAAAAGTGACTGGTCTTTGTGAGTTAACAAGTATATTTTACGTACTTTTGTTCAACTAAATTCAAAATTATATACCTAGAGTAACTCGTAAGTAAGATTTCTTTCTACTACAGATAAAATGATAAATGAGTTTGAATCCTCGCTTAGCTCTTGGTGAAACATGCGTAAATATAAGTATATTTATATATACTTATATATTTATATATATATATATATATATATATATATATATATATTTATATATATAAATATATATATATATATATATATATATATATATATATAAATAAATATATATATATCATCATCATCATCGTTATCATCGTTTATTCACACAAAATATGATAACATGTATAACAAAAGTAGGTACATTACTGCAAATAAACATTAAAAAACCACAGAAGCAACAAATGCTGCTTGTACGTGGTGAAAAAAGAATATACATACATATACTAGTAGATCTGAAACAAATCTGCATACAAAGGAATATAACAGCACTCAAATATAAGTTAATCCTAAAATTTAAAGTATATAAAAGTAAACAGCAAAAATTTTAAATATAAAATGTGTATACAAAACAATCACAAAACATCGAAAAGGTCCAGGGTCAAAACTAACAACATGGTAGCACAAAAATAAACACTGAATTCATCGAGACCTCCTTGGGACATAAACTTTCAACAACCATGGTCGAATATTTCAGCAATTTTCTCCGAGGTATACTTTTTATCAATTTATCTACCGATCCTTTCAATTGTAGAGAAGATTTCGAGGATTGTATGCTCTCTGGTAGGGAATTGAACACAGTCGGGCCCAAAACATTATAAGATCTCTGTCCTACATTCTTGAATGCATAAGGTATGATATACTTATTTTTATGGCGTGTAATATACGCATGGCTTGGCCGACTGAGCGTTCCTCTTTGCTTACATTGATACAGTGCAAGTGTCTAATAAAATAACTGTCTCAATATATATATATATATATATATATATATTTATATATATATATATATATATATATATATATATTATATATATATATATATGTATATATATATATATATATATATATATATATATATATATATACATATATATATATATATATATATATATATATATATATATATATATATATATATATATATATAGTTGAATTTGAATCGTATTGAATCAAGTTAAGCTAAGTAGTGGTTCCGTTACATCTTTAATTATTTAATTATTATGTTTTTTACTCTGTTATGTAATTTTCTTTTCTCTTTTTCTTGTTATTGCTACTGATTCAAATAATAAATAAGCTTATCTTTTGTATTAGGTTTAGGTTTAGCTTTCGGGATACTGATTGATATTACTTTTACATTACTTTTGTTTTGTTTCGTTTTGTTCATATTAGTTTTCTCTTTTTGTCTCTTGCGCTTTGGTTTGATTTATTTTCTATTTAGCTTCACTTTAATTATTTTCTGTTGGGTTTTATACCTGTTGGAAATAAAGAACTTATTAATATTAACTTACTATCATTAAAATATTATTAATTCAAATCAAACACTTGGCTTACTCTTTCACAAATATATATTGAAAATTAATAAATATTAACAAAAAGTTGTCAACATGTTTCGGATAGTGAACCCATTCCTAAGACTAATAAAATTAGTCTTGAGAATGGATTCACTACCCGAAACATGTTGACAACTTTTTGTTAATTTTTATCAATTTTCAATATATATTTGTGAAACAGTAAGCCAAGTGTTTGATTTGAATTAATCATAAAATGATATCTATAGTTTAGCCAAGTTCACAAAACCACCCTCGCTTAGTGAAATGTTACTTTTCGTTGTCTCCTATCATTTATATCTAAAGTATTCCATTCTGGACTACTTCGAAATCAATATGCCGCTAAGATAATGTATTCATTACCCCTTAGCATGCAATATATACATAAAACGGTTATCTAGTGTACCTAATGCACGACAATATTAACTCTAAGTAAGTTTAACAAACAAATTTCAGCGAATGAATGTATTTTCGATCAATGTTAAAGGTTTGTGTGTATAAAACATTACCATCTTGATAATGACAATTGCGAAATTAATCCAATAATGATTGCTGTTTACACGTTTAGCGAAATGCTCCATAATTTATTTCAGGAAGTGAATTGATGTTGATAAATTCTTCCATCTATTGTCTCTTGCTTTAGTTGTAATATATCTTTCATCCATTGACCTATATGAATGAAATTATTATGTAATAGTCCGAATTTGCTCTTGTTCATTCCATTGTAAATCCAGGTTCATCTCAAGCTATACCTACTCGATAATATACAAAACCCCACTAGTTAGGTATAGGAATATAATTCATTATTTCAAAGGAATGTAATTTGTCTTTCCAGACGTTTGATAATTCAGAAAGTAATAGTGCACCGAAAAATGCAAAATATACAGGGTGACCCATAATTTTTTTTATTGATCAGAATCCTGGTTTTTCCTCAGTACAATTGTGACAGTTTAAGTGAGTTTTAAGGAGAACTCAAAACTCACTTAAACTGTCTATTTCATTGGCGTTCGGTGGTCACTATGAAACTAGAGATGGAATGTAATGTATGTATATATAAGTCTCGATATAAGTTTAAAATAAATAAACTAATGAATTGTTTCAAGAATCCTCCTGTGCTTTTTTTTTTTCAAAACCTTCATTTCGCCATTTTTCAACATATTTTTAACTGACTTAACTATTATTATCACAGATTTGATTATACTATTGAAAATTAAGTACCCTATTCTATATTTATCAGGGGACTTCACAATAGCTACTTATTTATATTCAGAAAAAATATATTTTGTTACAAAATTTTTTGATTCTATTATTAATAATTTTTTGATATCTATCTACTCTCAATTTTTGTATGAAGTCCTTCAAATTGGAATGCTTTTCCATATTGTGATAAATTATTGCGTGAAGCAACCAACACCAAACATTGAGGTCTTTTTTCTTCATAGTTTTGGCGAATAAAACTTCAGGATCATCCTATATTTCTGTCTGAGTTTTACAACATCTTTATAAAATTTCCTAATATTTCCCAAAGGTCCGCAACCAGTCAATCTATGATTCAAATTATCTGTGCTTTAAAGAATAATTATGTTGTATACTTATACGAAAGTGATGAACTAATCTTCTATGCACTATGATCAACAATTTTCTATTGTTTCATTCTGGGTTGAAGAATTATATATAAATATGATTTCACTAGAAACATATATTCACTAAAAATTTCGCATTTTTTTCGTCAAAAACTACCGAAATATTATGCTTTTATTTCATTCAATTGATCAGAAAATAAGCATACTCATTTTCTATATAATATGACATTCCCATGTTGTGTATCTCTATTGTTTAAGGAACCTAATATATATGTAAAAATGAGTAGAGGTGGCCGAGGCTAGTTGTGACAGGTGCAAGCAATCACAACGAAATTGTAGAAAATATCAAATTCATAATGGCGACACAACTGTTTTTCTATCCTCTGGGAACCCTCTACAAAATCTCTTCAGTGGAGTTTCAATTTGATGTGTTAGTAGTTGAGAGAGTATTCATATAGAGTCCAAGTATATTTTTGTACCTAGAAAAATTTGATTTTTTGATGTTCTGTAAAACTGAAAATTAAAAACGTCATTATTGCTTCAAGTGAAAAATATAGCATATTGAATGGTATAGTTACACTAGAAATTGATTTTAATGTGAAATGACCAACGGTCGTTTTATTTAAAAATGTTTTTTGGGGTGAGTTTTCATATTGTTGCCAGGATCATGTTCTCTTTGCTTCAAAGGCAGCATGGCATGTTGTCGCTGTGATAAGAAGCGCTTTAGCCAAGCACTAAGAGTGTCACAATTATGAATCAGATGAGGCTAATAGACGTTTTGCTTCTTTTATTTAGTGATTTTTTTTTTCAATTTCAACTTTAAAATGTTCTTAATTTAATTAAGTAGTAATAACTTACCCTGGTCCATGTGATAATATGCCCCCTTGAGGATTATTTTGTCATACTCTTCAGCTCCTTTTTTCAATATAACTTCTCATACTTTCAATTATAGCTACAAAAACAAATGGATGGAAAACCATTAATATTCACATAAAAAAGTTATCTGTCTTTATTTGTTAAGGGAATCGTGTATAAACTTCGAATATTTTATCGGGTTTTGAGAATCACACCATCAAAAGATTATTAATGTACGTTATTCCGTTTTCTGCTTTATAGAACTCAATATTTATTCAAAAATGCAGTACCCGGTAGTAGTTCGGTTTGAATTCTCTGAATATTTCACATAACCTCCTACATAATTGCTAGCTAATGTATATCAATACCAGTATATTTAGAATAATTCAATTGTTTAGTCAGCATCTGACGAGGAAGTTGTACTTAGCAAGTATACATGAAAATTGTAATAATTGTTCCATTAAAATTATAAACCATTGGTGATTACAACTAACAGAACAAAGCACTGAATTAAAATGTGAAAAAGAGAATTTTGTTGTAGAATTATAAAATGATTTGTCGACACCTATGTTTCATTCAATCGCTCCCTTCGAAATAACAGCATGCAATTAAATATCAATTCACCCATCACATAATTCGTTTTATTAAATTAATCCACCATTTTAATTCCCAGCTTTATATTTTCATCATTTTTATCAATGATGATTGATGAATTAAACGAAACGCTAATTTTTAATTTCAATAATACAATTTCGGTGGAGAGTAATACAATAATTTTTGGACATCTGCTTTTCTTTTTAAAAAACACATTTCAAAAATATAGCACGCAATTCGATGCCAACCCACCATTTTCACAATTCGTTACTCAGTTCCCTTATTTATGAGAAATTCATCTAGTCATTTATATCCATCGCATGGCCATAACTTCCATTTTAAAACCTTGCATTCACCGCATCCGTTTCACAGTGTTTCATTATTCGTCCAATTTCGAAACAGCCCAGCTCTAGTGATCCTATTTACGAGGTGAATTTTTCTGTTTTGAAAAATTAAATTGAGATTTGTTCACGCCATGAGTTGCAGTGAATGGCATTGTGTAATTGGCCTTATTTATAGCCAGAAAAAAAGAATAAATCATTCAATTTTTCCTTGTTCGTACCTGGCACCCGAAAGTTTCTGCTTCTGAATTTTTTTTGGTTGGTAATAATAAGATATTTCAGTTAACCTTAATTAAATTTATATGTCCCGATTTTATCATTCTCTCCCAGAAACTAATGATTTATTGTACTCTGTATATATATATATATATATATATATATATATATATATATATATATATATATATATATATATATATATATATATATATATATATATATATATATATATATATATATATAATTAATAAAGTATAAACTTTAAAATAAAAACACTTGGCTTATGTTTCACAATATAAAAAATCTTTAGATACTGTACTTAGCAGTAATAAAAAGTCGACATGTTTCGAGCTATGAACTCATTATCAAGACTGACTACAGGAGAGTATTGCATCGTAATTTATAAAACAGACAAAAGCAAAGGTGATACCTGAAAATCAATTTGTTCGTTTACAAGGGGTAATTGACTATTATGGGCGGAACTTATTTCGACAATTTCGAGAAGGTCAAGACGTTTACCCTTGTTACCTGAATGTAACAATTTGGTTTTGTTGAAATCCAGGAAGTGATTGAATTTTATACAATGTTCAGAGAAGCCAGTGGTATTTTTGTTTTGTAAAATTGACTTTTTATGTTCTTCAACACGAATATTTATATTCCTTCCTGTCTGTCCAATATAGAAAGCAGGACATTCGTCGCAAAATATTTTGTAAATACCACTGTTTTCTCCGATGTTTACAAAATATTTTGCGACGAATGTCCTGCTTTCTATATTGGACAGACAGAAAGGAATATAAATATTCGTGTTGAAGAACATAAAAAGTCAATTTTACAAAACAAAAATACCACTGGCTTCTCTGAACATTGTATAAAATTCAATCACTTCCTGGATTTCAACAAAACCAAATTGTTACATTCAGGTAACAAGGGTAAACGTCTTGACCTTCTCGAAATTGTCGAAATAAGTTCCGCCCATAATAGTCAATTACCCCTTGTAAACGAACAAATTGATTTTCAGGTATCACCTTTGCTTTTGTCTGTTTTATAAATTACGATGCAATACTCTCCTGTAGTCGGTCTTGATAATGAGTTCATAGCTCGAAACATGTCGACTTTTTATTACTGCTAAGTACAGTATCTAAAGATTTTTTATATTGTGAAACATAAGCCAAGTGTTTTTATTTTAAAGTTTATACTTTATTCTTTATGATGTTTCACCAAGTGATGTGCGAGAATTCAATCTCAGTTATATATATATATATATATATATATATATATATATATATATATATATATATATATATATATATATATATATATATATATATATATATATATAATAATTATAATAAGTAATACAAAATCTTAATAACAATAAAGGTGCATATTGTAAAATAGGTCCAAAACACACAATACATTTATAACAAATCACAAATTTTTTGGCGACATGGATAGTTATTCGAAAACTCGTCGACACTGTAACAGCTTTTTTCGAGTAATATAGTTTTTGAAAACTTCTCTTTTTTGTTATAAGAAAACTCTATATGCATCGGTTGATCCCCCCACAAAATAATTCCATAAGTTGCCACACTGTGTGCGTTATAGGTTAGAATCTCCGACGATAGACTTTATTCTTCTAATTGTGTGTTTGTGCCATCCAGGCAAAAGCCACGAAGGGGTAGTTTACCGGGATCACATGGGCGCCTCGTGGTTAACACAACTTCCTGGGTCTCATTTACATTAATTTCCATCTGTTTCTGCAGTTTTTGACTTTATCTGAAGCTAGAGTTTCGTGTTTGCTCTATATATGTGTCGTCATCAAAGACCTCTAAACCATCAGAGTCAACATTTTCTAATAGATCGTTTGAATATAGAATAAATATAATTGGCTCAAGAATTGAGCCTTGTGGAACACCTCGGGTAACTCTCATTTGAGTTGATCTACGTCCATACCATTCGGCATCTATCATGATATAAGATATCAAGACTTCTAGAATTGGCCTTCTCATGCCGTAATATTGAAGATTTATAATAGCTTTGAATGGCTTACTCTATCAAATGCCTTGCTCAATTCAAGGCATATAACCACAACTCCATCCATCTCCTTGAAGGCTCTTGTAATAAATTCCACAACAAAATCCGTGCTGGTGTTCGTTTAATATTGATTCTACGCTTAGATACTTCACAATTCTCACTTTGAGTAATGATTCAAAGATTGTTGATATCGTTGGAAGAATCAAAATCAGTCTGTAATTTCCACACTGATTAACATCATCCTTTTTGTAAATCGGAAGCACTCTGGCAACCTTAAGTTGATCGGGAAAATATCCCTGACTAAAACAAACATTCATCAAATAGCAAAGTGGTTTTTCTAGGTGACAGATTACCTGTTTCATAAGAAAAACCATAAATCCATAACTATCCTTGGATTCTCTGCATTTCATTTTCAAGACAATATTTATGATTTTTTGAGGTGTTGTTTCGAAAAGCGCCATAGAGACCACCTACACAAAGTGCTCATTGTTTAATGAATCTTCAATGTTATTCTTTGAAGGGACGAGTTTTTTCCCAATACATGTAAAGTTTTCATTTATCTCTGCTACAGTTAGAATGCTGTAAAGATTCTTTCATTGAAGTTTGGTATTGAAGTTAATACTCTCATTTCCGGCATTTTCAATGACTCTAGCATCTTCTGATTTAACTTTTATTTTTGAATTCAATGTTTCCTTCAAAATTCTATAGAGATTGAAAGGGTCGATGTCCTTTTTCACCCTTGCTATTGTATATGGTGCTTCAACTTGATTTTGCAATTTCTTTATCGCCGGTACTTAACAGCAATTATTATTCTTCTTATTACCTGTCTGAATTTCATTTCTTTTCTCCGGGAAAAATTCATCAAAAATCTCGAGCACCTTGTTATGAAAGTAGTAATTTACCCAATAAAATCCCAATTTGTAGTTTTCACTAATGCGCGTCTATGAATAGTTGAGTACTATTTTTGTTTATGAGCCTTGTCAATTTAAATACAGATTTATTTCGTACATTTTCCGGATTTGACTGTAAATTAAAACTTGGACAAAGTGGTCCGACAAATAAAAATTTTACTTTGAATGTTGTGAACTATTTGTATCACTATTTGTGAAGATATGGTCCACATATGTGCTTGAGGTAGCTGTTACTCGTGATAGTTCCAGAAAAAGTCTATGAAGCCCATATGATTCCATAATTTCTTCGATTCTGAGCTTTTTACTGCTTCGACCCAAAAAGTTTACATTGAATTATCCAGCCACTACAATACCGCATTGAAAGTTTGTCACTATAGTGTTAAGTGCTATGTGCAATTGGTAAATAAATTGATCTAATTCACCTAGTGGGGATCTGTACACACTAGACTACCACAGGTTTCTTTGGAACATGGATCGCAGCTATTTCAATGTGTTTATCCATAGAAATAGAGTTCAAGTAATTCAGCTGTATATTATCTTTCGCCATTATCAAACAGTCACCATGTAAAAAATATTTGCGTATATAACAACTAACGATATTGTAATCATTCAGAAAAAAAAAATTTCCTGGCCTTCCTTAAGCCAGTGTTCCTTCAGGCACACTATATCTCAATTTCTTTTACATAAATTTAAATTTGAGATGTCTATTTTGTTCGATAAGCATTGTATGTTCTAGTTTTATATTGTTATATACTTAATTTTTTTATTTACTATGTTTGCTTTGATCTTTTTCATGTTTTTCTGTAAGTGATCCTCGAAGAAATTGAAATCTTAATTCTTTCCATCTCTCAAAAGCTCTTAGTTATCTCTATACAATGGCGAATGCACCAGACAAGTTGAATGTTAGTCAATATTTCAAAATTTCGAAATTCGTTATCAAAGTGTTTTTCAAAAACAATCCACTTCAGGACTAGTGAAGAATAAGTTATAGTTCAAGAAACTGAATAACAAGAGACCAAAAGTAAAACTAACTGAAAAGTACAAAATGAAATATATAACTTAGATTATATACTCATGTACAATGAGTGCCATGCCAATAGAATCCGTGAATTTTCCATAACTACTGCGTATTGATAAGTGAATATACCCTTGACGACGTGATATAATCGTTTTGGTGTTTTGCCTCGTGTCAAAATGTGAATGTTTTCATATAGACGGTGATTTGACGTTTGTCAAAAAAAATTAATATTTTTTATTCGTTATATAATCGTAACGAATACCACTCGAGCAATCGAAAATAATCGATTATACTGACCTCGTCACTCGACGAGTTTTCTTAAATCACCACTCGAGCTGCGCTCTTATGGATGTTTCGCAAAATACGTCTCGTGACTCGGAAGTATAATTGATTATTTTCGATGCTCTTGTGATATTATAACTGAATATTTTGTTGCGATAAATATATAAATTTAACCGATACATATTGGAACATTTTCATTGCATAATAAAAATTTGTTGATAATAGCAATGTGGATAGGATATTCTAGGCGTGTATTACAGAAGGATGCAGAGAGAGGTCAGTTTAATTACTTCAGGTACTTTCAGTACTTTGGGTTGTTAGGCTTTTTTACACGTGCCGAGTAGCTCACTCATACACTTACTCGGCACGTGTAAACATAAGGCCCAATAAAGCGGGCGAGTAGCTCGGCCGAGTCCATTTTCAGACCCAGTAGCTGGTCCGAGTGAGAACACTCGCCTTCCCCCTCCACAACATTTTTGGTCGTCACCGATCACTGGGTCACCCACTCGGCGCGTCTAATCCTCTAAAGAGTTGACCGAGTGCAGTGGCCGAGGAAAGTTGAGTGTAAACGATGATAATTGATTTTTTGTCAAATAAAGCACTTCCCTACTCGTTCAGTCACTATGTCATATAACTCTCTATATGTAAACCCCAAAATTGATTGAAAAAACTAATCGGTCCAGTAATATACTAGACCCAGCATTGGGCCCAGTGCACTAGGACTTATAGTCAGCACGTGTAAACGGGGCTTTAACATTAGTATCAACTGAACTCCCGTGACAATCGGTCTACAATCAACATTATTCATATTATATTATTATCAAGAATTACATATTCATCATGTTCAATATTTTTGATTTAATTCGTATTGTATATTCCAGAGTAGTTTACCATTAATAAGGATAATAAGTATTATAATAAGTATTATAATATCTCACACTTTCTGGCCAAAATTCTAACAATAGTTATTTACACTACAAGGGAGGCAAGTGATACTTACCAGTCGAGGACGTAGTTTGCGCCCGAGCGTCAGCGAGGGCTGGCAAAATAGTTCGAGACTGGTCAAGAATACTGCCTCCCGAGTTTTGTATTATATTTTTTCTACTCCACTTCTCTTGAATTAAAAAAAAAAAATTTTTTTATTCTATAATTTGAGCAATTCAATTGAAATAACCTGTATGTATGACAGATCTACAAAAGCCTAGTGTCCCTTGACACAACTGGTTATGAAATGGTTGTTATGAGATTCCCAATCAAACAAATATTCTGTCAGTGTCAATTCAAATATTGACATAATGGATGTAGATGCAGTTATTATTTCTTAGAGGGAGGTAAGTATTTACTTACCTCCCTAGGGAGGTAAAATGTACTTACGTCCCCCAAATCAGTTTGATAATGGAGTACTTACCGAATAAGGAATAGAAAAAATTATTTTCCAATACATCAAGTTAACTTGATAATTTTATCACTTCTCAACCTTCAACGACGATGACAGTTATTTTTGGATACCTTCCTTCGAAAAGCATGTACTCTTAATAAATTCATAGAAAGTGCTGAAAGCTTTTTGGCATAATCTTAAAGTTACAAATTTATTGAAGCACATAATTTACGAGACGGAACATCATATTTTTACCTTCAATTTGCACTGAAGATGGAAGATTTTTAAGAATAGACCAAGATGAGCAATATTCTGCACTTTTCACTAGAGCTTGTTTTCTAGTTCCTTCTTAAACTTTATTTTGTTCTGATTCATTTGAACCACAAACAAAAATTTCTCAATCGCCTCGTTTCGAGAAAACGATGAACTTGCGCCGCTAAGCAACAAGCTACACCTCCGGACTTCAGTTACACGTATCGATCCGTCGTTCCGCTCAACGGTTTTCGCCAAAACCAACCCCGACAAACACCTGCCGCGAATAATAAATTCCAAATTCGTAATATCAGACCATTCGTGCTCCCCTCGGGCTCTTAATTTATATGGACGTATAGATGTGTCTTGGTATATTTTATAGGAGCAGTAGCGCGAAGCTGCCTCTAGTTTTTTGTTTATGAGATTATGATGCTTTTAGGTGAGAAGCGCTTGTGATATAAAGTGGGACGTTATCTCTATGCAGGAGAATTATTTATCGTTAAAGTTGTGTTGTTGATGGCCATTTCGTTACATCAAGAATTATTTCATCCTGTAGATATTTACCTATGACATGTCTACGGAATAATTTCATATATATATATATATATATATATATATATATATATATATATATATATATATTTATATATATTCATATATACTCGTTTTTTATGTTTCACCATGATTATCTCATATATAGTAAGATATACGTGGTATGTTAAATTTGAGAGAAATTATGTGTTTTAATGCTGAACAATTATCTGAAAAAATATTTGAAGTGTCGGTTATATATATATATATATATATATATATATATATATATATATATATATATATATATATATATATATATATATATATATATATATATTTATACATATATATATATACATATATATATATATATATATATATATATATATATATATATATATATATATATATATATATATGTATTATATGTATATATATATATATTTATATATATATATATATTTATAAATATATATATATATATATATATATATATATATATATATATATATATATATATATATATATATATATACAAGGTAGGTACCCGTTTTTCAATGTTCACTATGATGATCTCAGTTATAGTAAGAGATACGAGGTTGGTTAAATTAGGGAGAAATTACGTGTTTTCATGCTGAACAATTATCTGAAAAAATATTCGAAGTGTCGGTTTTAGATTTTGAATTATTGAAAAAATGGACGTCTACAAAAAAGCTCTAGACATTTTAAACAAGAACTTTCTTGAGGCACATTTTTCCAGGAATCCAAATCTGTCATCGTATTTTCCAAGGTATTTTTGATGCCAGAGTAACATCACTTAACTTTTCTCATGAGCGCCATGTTGGATTTTTGCAGTTTAGAAAAGTTCTTATTCTCCTAGTGTGCCTCGGTGTGCCATCTTGATGGAACCAAACGGCATTAGGCCGGTTGATACGAATGTTATTAACGAAGTCCGTAAGCAAGGTCCACATAAAATTGTTACAACGATCGGAAATTAAATATTTTTCAAAAAGGTATGAGCCAATTATTGTGTCTCATACCGACCCCATATATTTACACCGAAGCGTGCTTGTGGTTTCCATTCTTGATGTTCACATGGATTCTCAATGGACCAAAGGTGTTCATTGTGTCGATTGAACTTGCCTGTGTTTGTGAATTTGCATTTATGCTTGAATATTATATTACGCAAGGAATTTGGATTTTACCCCAATTGATCATGTGAATTTTGAATGGACGATATTTGTGTTTTCTTTAGTATGCCTCACACCACTTGATGCTATATGCCAAGATTTACTCATTCACCGCTCACAAAACTGCTTTCTCATTCACATTCTCTCAATAGTTGTACCTTCATATAAGCTTCATAAATGAGCAATAATGTGCTAAATTTTTATGGAGCAATACAAAATAATCTTAGCTGATTTCTGTCTCCCTCTGGATACTGCTTGGGATACTTTTCGGAAGTAATTTGCGCATTTCAATGCTAGGAGTTGTAAATATGAATATCACGCTTCTCTTCACTTGAATATAGAATTTTTGTTAGTAAATTTAGAGAGTTCTGCTCGAATATTCAACTGAACTGTCAAAATTTTGTTTGTTAAATGAAATTGTTGGCGTTCTTTCCAAAGCACTCTTCGCGATTTTCTCCTAATTTTCATCAGTATGCAAGATCCGATCATATCGTATAATACAACATTGCAATAAGGAAAAAACTGCTTTTCAAAAATGTTAAAATCCAATAAGAAATATATAGTATATAAGAAAAACTAAAGTTGAGTGTGTAACTCTGGCATCAAGCCTTCTTTGGAAAATACGATGCAGATATAGGTTCCTTGTAAAAAGGTGACATAAATTCATGTTCATCTGAAACATGTTCGAGAGATAACGGTCAAGTTATTATGATTTTCACATATATATCTAAAATAAAATTTTACAACCTTTTCGTCAAAAACTTCTGATTAATTGGGATAAATTTCAATTTGAACTTCTCACATATTTCCACTCATGAAATTAGTTGCATCAAATGTCATATACCGAAATCTGAGAAGACACATAAAAAAGTGAATCAATTATTTGTCGAAAAATAACAAACCATGAATATAGATCCTTCAACTCATTACAATGAAATGCAGTACATGCTTTATATGTACTTGTTGATTTCATAGAAATAGAAATTTGTGATAATTTTAACTCCAATTATATAACGGTCGAAACACACATGAATGTTTTAGAATATATTCGCTCCCGTTATTACTGACAGTTGCCCGTGGGCGACTATGATTAGTTTAGTGACGTGAACACAACCTTTCTGAATAACAGCCATTATTAAAGGCTCGTTGAATAATATACCATTTTATATCAGTTTATTGTATATCTGTGTTCAACCTGTCGTATAATCCTCACAGGCTTGTTTATTGCTTATCGTTTATAATTTGTGCATCTAGTATAAATTTTATTCGAATGTATGCTACAAAGGCAAAAACATCAATTTGAAAATCAGTAGGTGCATTACAATCTTGGAATGTTCAATGTTCAATTTTAGAAATCTGTTTTCATTGTATTATTTATTGCATATATATATATATATATATATATATATATATTGAAAATTCATCATGTATGTAGGTATATATAAATATACACACATTTATTTGAGCTAACAAGTACGAGTTATACGATGCATCGAAATATTTCCACGTACCTTAGGCGGTGAATGTTAATCACAATCGATGGAAAATAAAAGACAGCTGTTTCTCCCTTTTTATTATCCATCCATTTACCGAATGTGATAATCAGCCTAACATTTCAAACATTCTTATGGTTTCCTCCTCGCAACACAATGGCATATAAATATTACACATCGCCACCAGTCGCAAACAATTTCATTATATATGTATATATACCCACATTATGAATTTTCATTATTATTCATTTGCCTCTATAGAGGAATAAAATTCGAAGCGAATGCTACTCGCGGTGAATAAATGTTGTATTAAGTCGATATGCTCCTCGTAGCAACCTTACTCTAGCTTAGCAGAAATGGCAGCCACCTTCTGGTGTCCTTATAATCAATTTTCAGTCACTTTTTCAAGCAAACAGAATAACTGAATTTTTTCACCACCGTGTATTGAAGTAACGCTGATTTGGCTGGAGTGTAGGAAGCCCTCTAGAATCAACAAGCTCCAACCCAAATTTCGATATCATAGTATTTCTCAACCCGAAGATATCAACGTTTTTGAAGGTCTTGATTGCCGAAAAAAAAAATTAAAATAATTTTTATTTCGAAAACGGTAACAGATAGCTATAGGAAATCATAATGTTCATCATCATCATTAGTTATTGGGAAATTGTTGAAGATTCTAAAAATAATATTATATACAGGCTATTCCATTTGAAAAATCGAAGTTGTTACTTCTTTCCAATAGAACTGGCAACACCGCATTACCAAAAATATTTTAGGTGGGTAGAGAATGTCCGACTATGCCATCCATTAAATTTTCAAAGTGATCCGTCGTATGGTTCACCATCTAATGTTGCATCCACCGTGAACCTCTCTGTATATATATATATATATATATATATATATATATATATATATATATATATATATATATATAAATAAATAAAAATATATATATATATATATATATCTATAGATGTACGATTCTGCAGAACTAATTCAAAAGTTCATGAATTATTATCATTTACCTATTCGTACACATATTAATATTTAGTTTCAAAACTGTAGTGGGTGAGTATTTGTGATTTTTTCAGATGGAGACAATCAGGTGTTGTCAAATAGAGATAACGAAAACAACATATATATTTATCAAACCTCGATATAGAGTGATTTTAGAGAATGTTAAAAAAAAATTGGGCGTATGATGTGTCGTATCACTTTCTTGAATACGTTTTGATATTTCGCAAGGTAAGTCTTTCGAATGAATGTTATATGTAAATAATGTAATTATTTAATGTTTTGAATTTTTCAGTCTGAATTTGGACCTCTTTTCTCCGAAATTCGAAATATTGACATATATATATCTATATATATATATATATATATATATATATATATATATATATATATATATATATATATATATATATATATATATATATATATATATATATATATTATATATATATATATATATATATATATATATATATATATATATATATATATATATATATAAATATATATATAGTCACTTGCCCGGCTCCTCCGCCATTATGTGGACTATACAAAAATCAAATGTGTTCTCATCGAAATTACATAAACAGCAAAGTTTGTAATCGATACGTGAATTAAAAGCAGGTTAAAACTTGATTCTTTTGAATACTTAATATGTTAGTTATGTAGAAAAGAGGCTGAAGAATATAAAATATTGAAAAGAACGCTAAGATATCGATTATTGCGGTATCGATATATATATATATATATATATATATATATATATATATATATATATATATATATATATATATATATATATATATATATCTATTTCTAGTATTGTATTTACAATTTTTGATTTCTAACTCACCTCTGAATTCTTATTATGGTGATATTTACATACAACCTCCTTAATTGTAAGGTGTTATAATTGTGTTTTCGATATTTATTTTTTTGACATTGTATATTTATATTGTAGAGTCCTGAAGAAGGATATAAATCATTATCCGAAATATAGACATGATTGAAAAATAGTTTTTGTATTCATATTAGTTGGCCCTTTTATATTCTGCCGGAAACTCACATTTTTTTTTTTTTAATTCACACAGCAACAATCCATTTTCATATTATATATATATATATATATATATATATATATATATATATATATATATATATATATATATATATATTATATATATATATATATATATATATATATATATATATATATAATAGTAGAAATTGAAAGTCATGAAATTAAATATAAATTGCCTGGGTACTTGTTGGCCGCGATAGCACTATTTACAAAAACGGTAAATCACCCCGGGATCTCGATAATTATGTTCGTTGCTTGTTTAATTGTAGTACGGGGTGATTACCACTTGTGTTTTTAATAAGATGCTATTGTGGTGACACACATCTCTCATTTCTTTGAATACCGTCTCTGCGTGACTCAATGAGAACGCGACGCGACAAAATGTGTCGACACCCGATGTGTAATGTGCACTTACAAACACGCGTTGCCACATAACACACAAGCAATGAATTATTCTCTGTTCATTTATGTCAAATTACTTCCAAAATTCAATAAATTATAGGGTATCAACGTACGCGTTATTTGACAATTCTCGAACGAACGCGTGACATCTTGTGTTACCTAGAAACATACAGCGACTGGATCAGTAGCATGTGCCTGTATCGCATGGCGTTGGGTGTTCATAGTGTGATTCTGGTCATATAAATTGCTAGGATTTAATTCAACATGAGTCGCGTTTTTTTTGGTTGTATCACGTTTCAATAATATGTTTCCGGCTTTAGTGAGTTTGGTTTATTTTGTCAGATCAGTTTACTATCTAGGTGTGTTATTTAAATTATTCTGCTACTTTTTAGAATATTCATTTTTCATTTCATGGCTTCTAATTTGAAATGGATCTACTGTAAATTCCCTTCCAAAGTATTTTAGTCTTTTCTAGAGGGTTTTACTATTTTTCAGATGATGATGCGTAAATAAAATATTCGAAATATTAACTCAAGCAACTTCCATTCTAGTAGCCCTAATAATTGTAGCTCGCAACTTTTTCTAACTCAATTACCTATTGTTTCGATATTTTTGAACATGATTTTCGTGTTTAAATTTTTGTCGAATAGATTAATTTCTTTATTTTTTATTTGAGCAAATAGCCCTCAGTATTCCTATGACTACATGATATTATATACTTGAAACTAAAACTACACCTGCATCAGGTTCATTTTGAGATCACTGTTCACATCTATATGGCCTATATTCATCATATACTATCATATGAAATTCTTAATTCAGGGATGCTGTGAATCTAGAAACACTAGGTGCAGCAAGAAAAATAGTTTAAAATCATTCAAAATATTGAGCTATTAAAAAAATCAGGAGAACATATCTTCTTGATGTGAGTAACTATCTTGTTGACCTCAATGATGGACGAAAATGGAATCTTCAACAAAATTAATCTAGATAATAATTTTGGAATTACTTAAAAATATATAAGATAAAATGAAAATAACGTTAAAGTTTTCTCTAGCGATAATGGAAGTAGCGTTTTTGAAGTTAAGTAACGTTATAATTGAACACCTGTATAACTGAGCAATTATTATAAAACATACGATTCCTCGTAAATATTTCAAATGACGAACTACAGTACATATCGCTCACTCATTTTCTATTATTTCGTTATTGTCAGAAGATAAACTTCGACAAAAGGAAACTGAAATCACTTCCATTTTCGTCACAAACTCGTCGAACTCCATTCAAATGATTTGTAGAGACTTGTGTGAATCATTTCGCTGGCTGAAATTGATATGCCAAAAACCGTACTTAACGATATGTCTAATCGATTATCCCCGACCGCTTCAGAACCGAAGCTACGACATCAGTACGAACATTATAATAACCAGTAGCGTAGGAACAAAAATTTCGCAAAATTAAGTACAAATCTGATTTATGAAAATTAGATGTATGAAATGTTTGTCGTTTATGCAAGAACCCTCAATGGGTTGATGTTTATATATTTATAATTTTTTTAATATTTTTAATATTTAATATGAGGTTGCACACATAACACATTGCACACATGAGTCCAGTATCATCGATTCAGAGTTGATATGCCGAAGGACAATCAATGAAATAGGTAAGAATAACAAAGCCTCTTTAGTCTGGGTTCCTGGTCACTCGTTAATCAAAATAAAAGAAGAGGCTCATTTACTTGCCAGAAAGGGAGCTCGAACGCCATTTATTGGCCCAGGACCTTTCTGCGGTATAGGAAAATGCACCTATGAGAGAGAGTTTCGAAAGAACTTCAAAACTGCAAGATCCAGAGGATGTCTAGAACTCATTAAGAACAAAATTACACCTCCTCATTGGCTTTCTTGCAGGATACTGTCGCCTCAGGAAGCATCTGTTAAAAAAAGGTTTATCAGAAATTGACGAATATAGAATATAGGCTATGTGGGGAGGACGAGGAAGCTCCTGTTCCCCTGGTTACAGAATGCCTCGCCATTGCTAATCAACGAAAGGAACGTTTTGGTCAAGAAACTTGGAGGATAGAGGACATAACCTCCTTGCAGACTTTCCAGACATTGGAGTTCATTTATACTCTGGAACTAGAATGCGAGCTGTAGGTAGATCGCAGTGCAACATAACCCCATTTTAAAAAAATAGATCGTGTTGCACTGCACTGAGATTTTGAGATATATTTTTCACCATCAGAGCTGTTCTCACTACTGCGCCATCTACAGCTCGCTTTCTAGTTCCAGAGTACTAATGAACTCGAATATCTGAAAAGGCTTCAAGAAGGTTACGTTGTCACTATTACACATTTCTTTTCCAAAGCAATCATTTCGTTTCCAACCATAATAGTATATACATTGTTGAATAGGTTTCAGAATCTAGTCATTTCTAATGATGTGCTACACTTGTTGGTTCAATTCTTCTCTGGGGCAGGAGACCCCCCCAAAAAAAGATAGGTTTCTGTTAATCGCACCATTTTCCTCCTATCTTGGAAGAAATGCGTCAGGTTATTGACACTTTATCATGGAGTTCTTGATATCATCAGATCGAGCATGGCCTATAGATGGACCAGCAGGTCACTCAAAACGGCCGTTGGGTCCATAAACCTACCTTTATGGTAGATTTTGGAAAAATGTGCAATCGGTCAGAAAACAATCAAAAAACTGTGGGAAACTTCAACCTAAAATAACAAAATCATCAAATGGACCGTTGAAAATTGATCGTTCAGCCGGATTTCTCTCATATGTAAAACTATTTTTGAGTGGTGAGTCACTTCTCCAAGAATGTCAAGAAAATTGGAGCTACACCAAGAGATGTGCAGCTATGTCAAGGAGTATACAAATTGAACCATGGCTTCATAGGTGTCTATGAAATCGTGATTGCCATTCATAACTATAACACTTTTAGTTGTAGATTAAGAAAATAGTTAAGCAGAGAAAACAAATTTTGACTGAGAAATCTCATATTTTGATTTATGTATATTTCTTCGATCAAATATTACTGCTCTATGCACATAGCTCTTACTTCAGCATCTACCTTATGTAGCTAATTTCAATAATTTATTATAGGGAAAATACAATGCGTTTTGGTGTAAGGGAATTTCTTTATAGTAGAATGACGCTTTTGACCAAAACTGGGCGTCCTTAGTAACTTGCTATATATGTTACAACACCGAAAATTTTACAAATATTCACTAGTGGTGAATAACAAAACAACCCAGGAATAATAGGAAGTTATTTCGATCCCATTTTATTCCAGAAATACTACATGTTCGAGATGGAGTAAATCGCCAAACCCTCTCTTGTTTTCTACTGATATTCAACACATCTATGCTGTGGTCCATGCAAATAGCAGCGCCATCACTGAATCACCACAGGAAATATTACACACCAGAAGTATTGAAAATAAAGTAAGTGAGTTATTGCGAGCCAAACTCAAATCCAGGTTAGTGCATTGTGGTATAGATCATATTAGTTTAGATTTTATCATAGTTATGCGTTTGGCTTGCACCGAGAGTTTTTCGTTCTCAATCTTTGAGGTAAGTAATGTTTCCTGCAGTTATTCAGAGATGGCGCTGAAGTCTTCATGGTCCACAGGAGATTTGGCGATGGTATATTGCAGTATTGATGGGTTCCAATGAGATCTAAATCGCTGTCTCATTCTTGGGATGAAGTGCATTGTCATGTTTCTATCACTCACCATTATTGCGTGAGAAAGTGTGAAACATAAAATTGGGCTTTTTAAAAATTGAAAATTGTGTATTTTTGATTGAGGAAAATGAATATTTCAATGCTTCATCCAAATATATCCCAATAATTAAGGTCATTTATCCTGACATATCAATTTTTAGTTCAGTGTAAATTGCGTTGAATTATATATTTTTTTCATTCATAGTCATGAGAAAACTACTAAGTTTTCACACTTGCACTATAGTTACATCTAAATTTTAATTTTTTTAACTATTAAGTACTTCATAACAATAGTGTGTCATATCAGTTCTACGTCATCTGGTCAATTTCTCAAGAATGTTATTTGGTTCCATAGAAATAATATCTTACAATCAACATCCAAATCGAAATGATGAATATCATAAAATTACTTCAGGAGTGTGTTATTTTAGATTATGCATATCCACATATAGCTGTAATCATGCAGGATTTGAATAATTACAAACAAAAAACCTTGCTCATCTGAATTCAGTTGTTATCAGAATATTCAAATATATGCGCATATATCCCGAAACGTATTCCTGAACATCGTTCGTATATTGTTTTTGCAGAATACTGAAAAACTTGTTTTTCGGTTCTATGTATAACCACACCTAAAGACTGAGAAAACTTCAGCGACTGATTCGTTATTCAATACGATAAAGCTTGAGGTAGAAATATAAATGCACCTTCTACCTGTGGTATTCTTAGAGGATCAGCCATCTTAAAAAGTTTCTCTTCGTACACCCTCAGTGATAATAGTGTATTTTATTTACTCACATTAAGGTTGTTCATTTTCTGGGAATCACGAATTTTATGTAGTGAAACAAAAAATCTTCTTATTGATTGAATTCAATAGATTTTTAACTCAGAGTAAACTTTTGAAGACAAGAAAATAGAATTTTTCAGCGAACTAGGTTTTTTTAAGCATCGCGTCCATTGTGCGATTACTGCGTTCGCTTTGTGTACACTTGTACAATAGTTTAATAGATAGAAATCTATTCAATCTCTTCTTCTTCACCCAGACACTCGCACTCGTCTTTTCAGTCTTCGTTATTCTGGGACATTCTCTTCCATTGATCTGATTCCCTCCATCTTATGAGTTCTCCTACGGCTCATCATGGTCCGTTGGTTCGAGAAGCCGATCTCACATCAGTTTGTCTTACTACACCTCCGATTAAATTTGTCTGCTTTCTTTATGTCATCTTCTCAAATTATTTTGGTTATATAGGTTGTTTTTATGTGTTTGGAATGTTTTACTTCGAACGTCGATCGTTTCATCTACTGTGACATCCTCGCCTTTTCTGCACTTGCTCTTGTGAGTGTTAATGTTGCCGCGCCATGAGTCATCGATGGCTTCAGGTATTGATTGTACACCTTGCGTTCCAGACTTAAGAGGATATCAATTTCGATCACTTTTCCCATTTTGCTGTACGCTATTTATCCTTGTCTTACTTGTCTTTGCAGTTCTTGTGTTTGATTTTCTTGGTGTCTTCTTTAACTCCCTTCATGATAATGTTGGTCAACGTATCACTACTCAGTTAATTCATTTGAAATACATGATCTGTTCCATCATCAAAACTTTGAGTAAGCCACGAGAAGCCGAATTCTCGGGTAATTTCAATGATAAATACGATATCGTCTTTGAATAAGAAGTTATTGAGTTTCTTGCAGTTATTGTTTAGGCCTCTACTACTTTATTAAAGTTTTCCAATTCGAAGGATCTTAGGATAAAGCGTTGAACTGTTTAGGTGAAACCATATTTCTATGCCTTGTGCTTTATTCAACTGAGGGGTATTTATTCTACCCCATTTCAATGCCACAGTCTCATATCTCTATTTTTCCTAACTATTTCCTTTCGAAGGCTTAAAGGATGAAAATTTCCTTGCATTCGCAGTTGATTTATACTTAGTTTCCTCGCTAATTTAGTCATCACCGTGAGTGCTCTAAATGTGATTGCTGAAACGTAGACGTAAGCTGCAGTAATTAGATCATCCGCAACGTGGAGGCGGTTCACAACTAAACTTAGGATTATTTTCTTTTGTTAGTATCACTGAAAATTTTTAGGTATCCTAGATTTCATTGGACTATTTGCAAAATAGTTTAGTGTTTTTGTTATACATGTGTTCTAACTCATTTTTCGTCGAGTATTCCGGTTCAATAATGATACCAACGCCGCTACTGTTCAAAGCTGTGATTTCGTTCAGCAAAATGCTTCCTCTTGCAGCTCAAGCACGTATGATCTGGAAATTCACGGTGGCGGTAAAACTGTAAATTGGATTTATCGATTAATTTTCTAGTCATAAATTCATTTTACAACTTTATGGAATTGAACATTTTCCTAGAATTTATTGCTCTATTATGGGTAGTTTGAGCTTTTACGTCTAGTGACCGCATTACGTGTTGGAACTCTAGAAAAAAGAGTAGTTAAATCATGAAGTATTATTAATTCTTTGTGAGTAAATTGAGAAACTCAAACATGTAAATTTATTACTTAGGAAGTCCGTTCTTCAAACCCATGCTCGGCTGATCAATGAAAAGTTTATCAGAGGGTTTCTCATGGCGTACATAGTAATTCAAGGCTCACAAACTTGCAAGGCGATTACTTTGTTACTGCATTCTCCTGAAAATATGAATTTTCTTACTGTCAATTGTAGTCATGCGCGTTTATCAGCACTCGGAGAGTCCCGAGTTCGCACCTCGGACTCTACTAGTTTCTGCCATGAGTTTTTCACCGAGATTTCGTCATAGGAAAGCAAGGCACAGCTTAAGGGCGAAAGCTAGGCAAATATTCATTCTTTGGACACCACCTCCCCTCCTCTCATTCATAAGTTATCGTGTCTCACTCATACTTAATGCACTTGTTGGTATATGAGTAAGTGTATCCTATGTTTCGGCGAAAAAGGTCCTCCTCAAGCTGCTCCCTTCCCCGATACATCTTTTGGAGATGAATGAAACACTTGGCATTTTCTTGTTTTCCGTACTCCACGCATGCTGATTGAACAATCCTACCCAAAATGAACAAATAGCGTCCATATAATGTGAGCAATATTCCGGCTTTATTAAATTAATATTTACGATGTTGGACTCCGGGCTCCGCTCCGATTTCAAGTTCTGATTTAGAAATTAGATCACATTCGAAACTCTAACACAAAAGGAAGGGTGTGCAAATATATTGGTATGCTGTATGTAGAAACTTTGCGCGAAGAGGAGATAAATTTCTAATTAGGTTAGAACGTAACCATAGGGAAATGATATTTCTATTATCACGTAATTAAAGTGTGGTACAAGAGTTAGTTCCCTGTGGGTGCTGTCGGCTATATAGTTCGATATTATGTTGTGTGTTGCATTCCGAGAATGTTTGTTAATATACTCACTTATAAGCTCTGCAGAGCAAACAATTAATAGTATTTCTTGGTTATAGTGATAAAATATTTGGAAGAAATCAATTTAGTAATTATGAACCCTAGACATTTCAATTTCTGAAGGGAACTAGTACATCACATAAGAAATTAATATAATAGTATATTATGATATTAGGAGAATAAGTGATACTTTATGTGCTGAGCGTGGAAAGTATGTCTGACGAACGTAGTGAGTCAGACAATCCATGCGAAGCACATAAAGTATCTTATTCTCCGAATATCATATACTATTTTTTCTTCAAACGTGCATAATTTCATTCGAAATAAAACAGTAAAAGGAAACGAATTTTTTAATGAAGATAACAAGATTGAATCTTTAACTTATTTCACTGTATATTGCCTTTTTCGTATCGTTGTCATGGATACGTACTTGTTTGACATCCATTGAAACAAATATTTCAAATTCGGTGAAGAAAATGAGTTTAGAAATGTGTTATGATCCTCCCGAGGTGGTAGAGGCAGCTAGAATAGCTATACAAAACTTGCTGCCAACGAAATCTGCTGCAGTATATGAAGCTGCGTTTGTTAAGTTCAACAAATGGTGCAATGGAAAAAAAGTAGTGAAATACTCTGAGAAGCCATTTTTTCAGTGCCATTTCACCGAAATGGCACTGAAAATGAAGGGTTCTAGTTTGTGGGCTCATTATTCAATAATAAGGTCTGTGTTGAATTTGAAGCATAATGTGAACATTGAAAAATACAACAATTTGCGTGCATTTTTAAAAAAGCAAGGAGAAGGTTATAAGCCAAATAAATCGAGATTCTTGTCAAGGGAATAGTTCAGCAAATTTTTGTCTGAAGCCCCAGATGAAAAGTATTTGGCGATCAAGGTAATAAAATTACATTTTGTTTGTTTCACATTGTGCTAACCAACACTTAATTTTTTAGGTAGTTTTGATATTCGGAATATCTGGGGCATGTCGTTGCGATGAACTAGTGAATATGACAGTTGATGATCTTGAAGATATGGGTTCTTTGCTGCTAATAAACATTCCCAACACTAAAACTAATAAGAGTAGAACCTTCAACGTCCTGGGTGATGAATATCTGAGCAAATATAGAAAGTACGTTAATTTGCGCCCTGTCGATTTTAGGGAACGACGTTTTTTTTTTGAAATATCAATATGGGAAATGTTATAAAGCTGTTATGGGTATCCATAAAATTGGTAGTGTAGCAAAAGACGTGGCATTGTATCTGAAGATTCCAAATTGGAAAGAATATACAGGGCATTGCTTAAGAAGAACTTCCGCAACAATGCTTGTTGATAGTGGGATGGATATCACTACGCTGAAAAGGCATGGGGGTTGGAAATCTGATGCAGTTGCCGAAGGGTACATCGAAGACTCTGTGCAAAGTAAAACCAAAATTGCTAAGAGAATTCTTCAACCTAGCTCCGCGGAAAATCTCGAACAATCTTCATTTAATGAACCCGATACAAGTAATGGATTTGTAAATGCCGTTCACTCTGGAAAAGTTGTAATGAATAGTACTGATATTGCAAGAAGTGGAGGATTCTTAAATGATGCAAATCTTCATAATTGTACTTTTACTATAAATATTACGAATAAATAATAAATACCATTGTGAATAAATTCATAGTAGGGGAGGCCGGGGTTCGACGTTCCGATTTTGGAGTAAGACGCAATATGAATGTAATAGAAAGATTTGTAAGCCATGATTCCTATATAAGTAGATACAGCATTTATTTTTGTTTCAAAATTTAAAATTGAATTCTTCGAAATAATAATGAATTTTGGCACAGGATAATTTTTCTGTAGCAAGTCGTCAAGGAACAAGTCGCCCCACGAAGGGGCTGGTTGTTCCTCAGTTGAGGCAAGTTGTTCCGCTGTCAAATCTAGTCACTAATAATGTAATATCAGTTGAAAAGGTATGTATTAAATGAATAAGGCACACCTAACCGTTTATTCATGACAGTTTCATTCATAAAAATACAAAATATTATTATTTTGACAAATTTTCAACAAACTTTGAGGATCTAACGAAAACAAAACTATAAAAAAACTAGTAACAAGAATCATTACTAATAATGTAATACAACCTGATTAATAGGCTTAAGAATAATAAACAGATTTAATATTAATCAACTCTGACAAACGAAAATTATTTATTTTAATTATAACACTAAGAAAAATCAACTTATTTAAACATTTCAAAGTATAGTTTCTTTATTCAGTCTCAAAGCATTAACTTTATATGAGTCTTCCAGAACTTAGAAAAAAATTATTCAAAAGATTCTTCTTCAGAATTACAATTCGGACATACATAGGAATGAACATCTTCAGATTTTAGGCATTTGGAATGAGCCCAATTCTTACACATGACGCATTCAATCCATTGTTCTCTTGGTTTTGAATTGGAATATGAGTCGCAACATATTAAACAAAACCATTCTAGGCTGTCTTCTTATGACAAAGACGGGTTTCTTTTCAGAAAACCCGTAAACCAGTCAGCTCCAGCTTGTTTATTTTTATGCCAAGAGACAGGAATGTTAGGCATACCAAACTTAAGAGCACAAGTATATGCTAACTTCCTCACTTCTTCTGGTAAGAGACCAAAATAAATTGACGCACATTTTAACAAATATTCAGCTAATGTCTTCTTTTGGTCGTGGTTGAACACCTGTCTAGAATAGTAACCCACAGTTGGTCTTATACCGGACTTCAACTTCTTGACATAGCGAAATAATGTCATATGACAAATCTCTAATTCCCGAGCTACTGTCTTAAGCTTACGACCATCTACAATAACAGCATCAGCTGCCCGCTGCAAAAGGTCAGTCGAAGCCTTACGTTCTGTTTTCCGTTTATAGTTTCTCATCCTGAAACAAAGTTTTAATATAATATTTACGTGTTTATTACGGGGCACGTTGTTCCGCGGCACAACTAGCCCCCCGCCAGAGAAACTTCTAACCCCAAATCCCATTTTTAAAGTAACCGCCAATTATAATAGAATAGGTTATAAAAGGCCAACAATGATACTTAAAAGATAAACACTATAGTTTGCCCAATTGATTATAGCAAGTCACATACAAATAGCAAGAAAATTGATTGATATAGACCAAAAAGTTTAAGGACGAAAAAATTTACTTACGTATTGTTTATGTACTACTAATTGATCACCACTCACACACGCTGACATGCCGTCACTAAAATGGCTGATGAAAAGGCGCGATAGCATGACGTTTCGCGACGCACTTCAACTTATTTCTATCTCTCTTCGTCGAACAGCAATTTCGATCGAAACAACCTACCCCCGGCACTTTGAACCCCGGCCTCCCCTACTATAATGAGTTTATACGCTTAGGAGTATAAGTACTTATACTCCTAGTCATATAAATCACACTTAATGTCATTGAGGAACGTCACAAAAGTTATCACTTATATGACGTTTGAAGAAAAAGTAATTTACCTACTAGTGAGTGTTATAATAAATTCATATAATCCAGTCATTATAGGTTTTAACTGTAGAAAAATTCCCAGTGAGCTAAATTTTAACAGCATTTTTATGAATATGTGAAAAATTGAAATTAATACCGTGCCGGCTAAAAAGTTATACAGGTCAAAAGGTCACGAAAAACAGTTTCTCATGAAAATATCGCGACCTATTGCTCGGAGGTCAATAGTGATCATCACAAAAATTGTTTATCATGCAATTATCTTAAAATGCTGTGTGTATTCTTCTGTAAGATCAACTGTTTTTGGAATAGGGCGCTGAAAATGCGACAATAATGCATTTACATACGGTATTGTATACTAGGCCAGTCAGTTTAGACATTGAAAATCGAAAACAATAATTCCAAAAGTTTTTAAACTTTGGTGAAGTGTATGCGACATAGAGAAAGGAACAAATCTCATTTTGCAACCTTTTCCGAAATCCGGAACATTGTTAAAATTGCAATAATATTCAATTTTGCCTTATGCTCGTGAAAAAAATTCCAAAAGTTCTGCAAACTTGGAGTAGTATTAAATATATTATTTCATATCGGGTATCAAATTTGCAACCAATTTAAGGGCACCGAATATTTTTTCATTCAAAATTAACGTTTTTCTTTGATAAACCGACCAAAAATAATTCCAAAAGTTTTGCAAACTTGGAGTAGTATTAAATATATTATTTCATATCGCGTATCAAATTTGCAACCAATTTAAGAGCACCGAATATTTTTTCATTCAAAATTAACGTTTTTCTTTGATAAACCGACCAAAAGAAATTCCAAAAGTTCTGCAAACTTGACAGATACTTCGGAAAAAAAATAAGAAACAGTTGTATAAACTTGCGACCTCTTACGTTGACCGGAACATGTTTATTCATAATTTTTTTGACTCGTGGTAATTGTTTCGAGCAAGATGATCTCGAAATAATTACAAAAATTTTTAAACTTGGTTGCAAATGTATTATGAACAATTTTTGTAATAACTTCTATTAACCTCCGAGGAATAGGTCGTAAGATAGTCGCGGAAGAATTATTTTTCCTTTGTCCTTCATAATTTTTTTAGCCGGCACGATAACAATGTCGATTTTTCACATATTCATCAAAATGCCGTTATGAAGGTGTGTACAATTTAGCTCACTAGGAATTTTTCTGCAGATTGTAGCTTGAAACTTCTTAAATGAGTGAAATTCATGTGAAATAGCAATATATTTTTTTCTTGAAAATGTATTAGAAAGAGATTATAAACACAACATTCTTGAACGGGTGTGAAAGCAGCAACGGTTTTTCTAGCAACGGTTTTTTTTATTGTCGCTTATGGTATATGAAGGAAGAACATCTATTGCGAGTGTTTTTTTCATGTGAGTCCACTATTCTGCAGGTGTTGAAAAAGCTCCTTCCCAGTCAAATAAATTGTGATCCCTAAACCACCCCATAACTACGCCTCAAAGCGGAAAAA
The DNA here is from genome assembly GCA_030704885.1 of Cynegetis impunctata. NCBI lineage: Eukaryota > Metazoa > Arthropoda > Insecta > Coleoptera > Coccinellidae > Cynegetis > Cynegetis impunctata. Next base: position 161,916 of record JARQZK010004463.1, on the reverse strand, counting down.
TCATGAGAACTGTTAGGAAATCCCTTGATAGCAATTTTTTTCATGTGAATCAATCATTTTACACTTTTTAAATACCCTCCATACAATGAAATAATTTGTGAATCTAAAACTACCCCTCAACAACCCTCCGAAGTAGAAAAACCTTGAAACAGTGAATATATCCGTTGCTCGTGTTTTTTTTATGGTAATGAACTATTTCACACCTGCTGAATACACTCTATACGTTGAAATAATTTGTGAATCAAAAACTACCCCCAACAACCCTCCGTAGAAAAATCCTGAAGCTGGTAATATATCCGTTGCTTGAAGTTTTTTGATGGAAATGAATTATTTCTATTATGATTTTTCTACTTCAGAGGGTTGGTGGGGGGTACTTTTCGATTCACAAATTATTTCACCCTAGAGCGTATTCAGCAGTTGTACAATAATTCATTTCCATAAAAAAAAACTCAAGCAACGGATATATTCACTGTTTTAAGATTTTTCTACTTCGGGGGGTTGTTGGGAGAAGTTTTTGATTTACAAATTATCTTACCCTATAGAGCGTTTCAGCAGGTGTGAGATAGTTCATTTCCATAAAAAAACCTCGAGCAACGGATATATTCACTGTTTCAAGAGTTTTCTACTTCGGAGGGTTGTTGGGGGGTATTTTTTGATTCACAAATTATTTCACCCTATAGAGCGTATTCAGCAGGTGTGAAATAGTTCATTTCCATAAAAACCTCGAGCAACGGATATATTTACTGTTTTGAGATTTTTCTACTTCGGAAGGTTGTTGAGGGGTAGTTTGTGATTCACAAATTATTTCACCCAATAGAGCGTATTCAGCTGGTGTGAAATAGTTCATTTCGATAAAAAAACCTCGAGCAACGGATATATTCACTGTTTTAAGATTTTTCTATTTCGGAGGGTTGTTGTGGGGAACTTTTTGATTTACAAATTATTTCATTGTATGGAGGGTGTTTAACAAGTGCCAAATGATTTATTCACATGAAAAAAATTGCTATCAAGGGATTTTTTAACTGTTCTCATGATTTTTCCGCTTTGAGGGGTAGTTATGGAGTGGTTTAGGGATCACAATTTATATATATATATATATATATATATATATATATATATATATATATATATATATATATATATATATATATATATATATATATATATATATGTATACGAATGCACTATAAGAAGAATTTACTTCTCCTAATATTCTTTTTTTCTTTAATAAATATTTATTGTTGATTTCCCATATTCCTTCTAAATACGTTCAAAACGGGTCATTAGTCAACGAACTTCGTAGTTTCTTACCCTGTTTCACAGAATAATGGATAACTGGAGCAGGCGATACATCTTGAGGTACAACCTAACTTCTGGAATATACACCAGCTCGTTTTAGACAAATGAACACGAATATACGTAGGTTGGGTGTATTTTGAAACAGTAAGTTCAACGCAATACGTAATAATTTGTCATTTCGCGTTAAGCTTCGAGGTTATGATTACACATAATTTCGTGACAAATAGCTGAAGTTTGACTAAATTGTACCAAAGTTTTGTAGACGACGCCAAACTAACTTGCATGTTGTGTTAATTTATGTCGTGCCCTATTTTCGTAGACTTAAAATACATTTGATCATATTTATAGCAAACGGCTGGTATTATAACCCCTCACAGGATTATTCTATGAAAAAATAGAGATATTCATGCTTTTCAGAAATTGAAGTTAAGCTTTTCCATATATAAAATATACAAATCTGAAGAATATTTGATTTTTCTCTATTTGATGATGAAATAAGTATGTATATATATATATATATATATATATATATATATATATATATATAAAATAAATGAATAAATAATTCTTTATTTCTTTAAGACAGCCATAAAACTGTATAGAAAAAGTCAATACAGAAAAACAAGAGGGAAAAAAATACATAAAAATACAAAAAAGAATACACAACCATATACATACTTGACAATTAAAACAAATAATCTTTCACTTCATAATAACAATTTTCTGCCATGAAATGCTTCAACTTTCTTTTGAACATATTATTAGTGGATCCACAATTCTTCAAATCCGTTGGGAGAGCATTAAACATTCTAGGTGCCATATAATTTGTTGATTTATAAGTTAATTGATATTTAGCAACTGGTACAAAATAGTCTTCTTTCTGACGGGTGTTCAAACCATGCTTTTCTTTATTTTTTTTAAATGTAGCTTCATTGCCTGTGAAAACATGTACACATATATAACAAGGGAAGCCAGAGTTAATATTTTGAGATTTTTGAATGTAGGTCTGCATGATCTACGATTTGAAAGGCCAATCATGGAGCGTAGAACTCTTTTCTGAGCAATAAAAACATCTCCAGCTGAAACAGATAAGCCCCAGAAGACAATTCCATACCGAAGCCTACTTTCAACTTGGGCGTAGTAGAGCTGCAACAACTGATCTACAGTCAGGACATGTCGCAGATTTCGCAACTGAAAAGAAATTGAATTCAACTTAGAAACTAGGTATTGACAGTGTTGATTCCAGTTCAAATGTTTGTCTATCCGAAGACCCAAGAATGTGGCATTATCCAAGTCAGTTGAAACCACAGGAGATTGTTCACTAGTTCTGAACGCTATGTCCTTACACGTTTTTTGCACATGATGAAATCTAAGCGCTTTCGTTTTGTCAACGTTAAGGTATAAATGATTAGCTGAAAACCAACCATTAAGACGACTCAATACTTTCCGGCACTTATTTGTCAAGGACAGATCTGACGAGTGAGAAACAACAAGAGAGGTATCATCAGCATACATCGTGAAATGTGCTGGTACAGGAAGCTGATCCAAATCATAAATGTATAATATAAAAAGTACAGGACCGAGTACGGAACCCTGAGGCACACCTATATCCACAAATGCATATTCAGATGAACCTTCGTCAACAACTACGAACTGCCTTCTATTGGAAAGAAAAGTTTCCACCCAATTAAGGGGATATCCTCTTACTCCATATTTGTACAATTTTTCCAAAAGAATACCGTGATTGACACAGTCGAAGGCCCTACTCAGGTCACAGAAGATCCCAACAGGGCACTCGCCTGCTTCAATACATTCAATTATTTTATGGTAGTAGGAATATATTGCTGTATTAGTAGATTTTTCATTCAAGAACCCATGTTGATTTGGGGAAAATATATTGTTGTCCTGACAACATGACAATAATCTATTCAAATAGGCATATTCAAATATTTTGGAGAATGTGAATATATATATATATATATATATATATATATATATATATATATATATATATATATATATATATATATATATATATATAGGGTGGGCCATCCATAACTTTCCACCCCGAATTTTGAGCTTTGGGATGGAATAACGAAAAAACGCTCATACAGGTCAAATTTTGTTGAAAGGGAGACAAATAAGGGTGTTCAAATCTAGCCGCAACACCTAACAGCTTTCATTTTTGAATAAAGAAAAGAGGTCGAGCAGCACCTTGTTGGAAAGGCAATTCAATTTCCTGCATGAGTGTATTTTTTTTTCATCGCTTTATTACTATACAGAGTGACTCAGTATTGCATCAATAACTTCCACACGCCGAATTTGGCTCTTTGAGATGGAAAAAACGCTCGGACTGGTCAAAAAATGAATTCAATATTACTACCCCTCTAGCCGCTAGATGATTTCAGTTCAAACGAAAGCGCACGATTTACTTTGTAAATATTATTGTTTTCACGTTTTCAGTTATTGTCTCGGTTTCAGCGTTTTAAACATGTGTTTGGCATACGCGTAGTGATCGAGAAATTGCAAAAAAAAGGCGGCGATAACAGATTTCGTTGATATTGAGATGGAGAAGCTATTTGAAAATGCGAATTCATTTAGTTATTTCAGACTTTAAAAAAAAATGAGAGCTGTTAGGGGTTGCGGCTAGAGGGGTAGTGACATCAAACTCATTTGAACACCCTTATTTGTCCCCCTTTCAACAAAATTTGACCCGTCCAAGCGCTCTTTCCATCTTAAAGATCCAAATTCGGCGTGTGAAAGTTATTGATGCAATACTGAGTCACTCTGTATAATAATTAATAAGCGATGAAAAAAAAATACACCCATGCAGGAAATTGAATTGGATTTACAAAAAAGGGCTGCTCGACGTCTTTTCTCTATTCAAAAATGAGAGCTGTTAGGGGTTGCGGCTAGAAGGGTAGTGATATCAAACTCATTTGAACACCCTTATTTGTCCTCCTTCAAACAAAATTTGACCTGTCCGAGCGTTTTTTCCTTATTACATCCCAAAGCTCAAAATTCGGGGTGGAAAGTTATGGATGGCCCACCCTATATATATATATATATATATTTATAAATATATAAATATATATATATATATATATTTATATATATTTATATATATATATATATATATATATATATATATATATATATATATATATATATATATATATATATATATATATATATATATATATATATATATAATATATATATATATATATTAGATTTTTCAAATCTTTCACGCGGTTCATTCCGTGAACCAAGTTTTTATATATATATATATATATATATATATATATATATATATATATATATATATATATATATATATATATATATATATATATATATATATATATATATATATATTTATAAACTGTTCACCTCAATTCTACAAAGCCAGCTAAGCCGGAAGATTGATACCAGCCAGTCGAACAAGCAGGGTTTCGCTCCGGATTTTCTACAACGGACCACATACAAGTACTGCAACAGGTAATTGAGTTCACCACTATTCATTGCTTTCATAGATTACACGAAAGCGTTCGACACGATCTCTCATGACGCTATTTGGGAAGCACTGAAACAATGCCACATAAACGAAAATTATTCAAGAGTACTCAAAAACATATACGAGGGCAGCGTAAGTCAAGTCAAACTAGAAACACGAGGCCTTGATACACTGATTTGCAGTGGAGTAAGACAAGGAGACCCCCTTTCACCCAAACTCTTCATAATGGTACTACAACACATTTTTGACAATCTTAACTGGCAGTGAGAAGGGATTAGAGTTAATCGATCGACTTACACACCTCAAATTCGCGGACGATATTGTCTTATTCGCTGATACTAGCAAAAAATCAGAAAATATGATAAGCACTTTAAATGAAGAAAGCGAAAAAGTGGGTCTCAAAATGAACGAGAATAAAACTAAAATACTGACAAACAGCCACATGAACGCCATAAACCTCAACGGGAAGCCACTTGAATATGTGAACAATTATATATATCTAGGAAAACAAATGTCATTCGAAGACAAAAATGAAGAACTAGAGGTAGAACGGCGTATTAACATGAGCTGTAAAAAATTTTGGTCTCTGAAAGAAATCTTAAAAGGAAAATGTCCTCTCACCTAAAGAAAACTGTCTTGGACACCTGCATCTTACCTACCCTTACATATGGTACAAAAACTAAAATAGTAGTATGCCAGAAAGCAATGGAGAGAAGTGTCCTGAAATTAAGAAGAATACAAAAAGTAAAAAGCGAAAAAATAAGACGAAAAACTAAAGTTATAGACGCCTTACAATATGCCCTAAAACAAAAGTGGCAATGGGCAGGATATAGCAAGATACTCAGACAAAAGATGGACACTGGAGTCAACTATATGGAAGGGACTGAAAGGAAGAAGGAAAAGAGGGCGCCCTCGAAAGAGGTGGATAGAAGATATAGAAGGGATAGCAGGAAGTGGATGGAGAAAGAAAGCTATGGATAGAGAGGTCTGGAAGAAGCTGGAGGAGGCTTTTACCCGAGAAGCGGTTCCGATCAATGGTACTGAAGAAAACAATGATAGCGAGTAGAGGAAAAAGAAAACAACTTCATACATGCATACACTTAGGTATATTTGAAACTAATCACAACAAGTTAAATTTACAATATATAATTATATGTATGTATATATAAATTTTGTAATAACAATTGAAGATTGGAAATAAAACGGGCTTTATTATTATTATTATTATATATATAAATATATAGGTACCTATATATATATATATATATATATATATATATATATATATATATATATATATATATATATATATATATATATATATATATATATATATATATATATATATATATATATATATATATCTCTTCTTCTTCTTCTTCTTTGTCAACCATTTTTAATCCATTCTTGGATGTAGGTCTCTTCTAATTTTTTCCATCTTTCTCTATCTTTTGCGAATCTCATCCACTGTTTGCCAGCCACCGCTCTTATGTCGTCCACCCATCTTTTTTGAGGTCTTCCCTTGCTCCTTGTTGTCGCTCTTGGCCTCCATTCCAGTATTCCACGTGTCCATCGGTTGTCCTCGCTTCTGGCGATATGGCCAGCCCATCGCCATTTCATCCTTGCTACCTCCTCCACGATGTCCCTGACTTTTGTTTTACGTCTTATCTCAGTGTTTCTGATTTAGTCTCTTAGTGATATTCCAAGCATGCTTCGTTCCATCGCCCTTTGGGTTGTCTCCAGTTTTTTAGCCGACTTTTTGGTAAGGGACATGGTCTCTACTCCGTAGGTGCACACTGGTAATATACAAGTGTCGTATACTTCTCTTTTTAGGTTTATGGGAATAGAATTATTCTTCAGGATATATGTAAGTTTACCGAAAGCGGCCCATGCTAGTGGTGTTCTCCTTTTTATTTCAGCATCCTGGTTTGATTTCCCTAATCTGATATCATGACCCAAGTACACATAGTGTTCGACGTTTTCTATAATATAGTTCTCTACTGTTATGTTTGTTTGTTCGTGGCTCATTATTTTTTGTTTTGTTATAGTTCATTTTAAGGCCTACAGTAGCGGATATGTCACTTAGTTGTTGTAGCATTTCGTTTAATTCTTGCAGATTGTTTGCTATTAAGACTATGTCATCTGCAAATCTGAGATGATTCAAGTATACTCCGTCGATGTTTATACCTTTGGTGTCCCATTTTAATTTTTTGAAAATGTCTTCCAGAACAAGGGTGAATAGTTTGGGCGAGATGGTGTCTCCTTGCCTCACTCCTCTTTGCAGTTTTATGGGGTTTGTTTTTGTTTTTTCGTCCAATTTTATTCGTATGCTTGCATTTTCGTACATGTTCTTTATGATGTTCGTATATCTTGAATCAATTCTTACGTTTTCTAAGGATTCTAAAATTGCCCATATTTCGACGGAGTCAAATGCTTTTTGGAAATCTACAAAAGCCATATGGAGCGGTACGTTATATTCGGTGCACTTCTCTATTAGTGTTTTTATGGTATGTAGGTGATCTGTGGTGCTAAAGTGCTTTCTGAATCCAGCTTGTTCGACAGCTTGGTAGAAATCGAGTTTAGTTGTTATGCGGTTGGTTATGATTTTGGTTAACAGCTTGTAGAGGTGTGAATGTATAGATATTGGTCGGTAGTTTTCAATATTTGTATTGTCTCCTTTATTGAATATTAGGATTACTTCGGAATTATACCAATCTTGTGGAATCTTTCCTTCTTCTATTATTTTATTAAATAGAATCTTCAGTATTTGTTCTATTTTTCTGCCGCCAATTTTCAGCATCTCTACAATTATTTTGTCCTCTCCTGCACATTTATTGTTTTTTAGCTGGCTGTGTGCCATTCTTATTTCGGAGTTAGTTATTTCTGGTATTTCCTCTGAGCCGATGTTAAGTATAGTTCTTTCAGTTCGTTGTTTTTGTATGCTGGGCGAGTATAGCTTGGTGTAGAATTCTTCTATGGCTTTGCCTATCTCCTTTGTGTCTTGGACGATCACGTTTTTCTAGTTTTTTATTTTTGTAATTTTTGTTCTGCCTCTTGAGTTTTTTGTTTTTAGTACTTTCATGTTACAGTTTTCTCTTATCATGTCTTTTATTAATTTGTTGATATAGTTTCTACTGTCTTTTCTAATTTCCCTTTTCACTTCCTTGTTTAGAGATTTGAAACTATCTGTTGTTCGATCTGTCCTTTCTCGTCTCTCTCTGAGAAGTTTGACGGTACTAGGTTGGAGCTTAACGGTTTTACTCATTTTTGATTGTGAGCAGACTTTTTTAACGGATGTGTTTATGGTTTCTTTTATTTTTATAGCTAGTTCGTTTATTTGCATTTGTTCAATTTTCTCTATAGGTGCTAGTCTTGTTTCTAATTCATTTTGGTATTTGATTTGTTCTTGTGCCAGAGTTTCCGTTGTTGGATAGCGTTCTTGTTTGATGAGTTTGTTTCTCTCTGTTTTCATGTTTATCTTAATCTTCGCTCACACTAATCTGTGGTTGCTGCCAGTGAAAAATTTGTTCAGTACTGTCACGTCGGTGCATATGTTGTTCTTATTTGAGAGAACGTAATCTATTTCATTTATAGATATTTATATATATATATATATATATATATATATATATATATATATATATATATATATATATATATATATATATATATATATATATATATATATATATATATATATATATATATATATATATATATATATATATATATATATATATATATATATATATATATATATATATATATATATATATATATATATATATATATATATATTAAATATATAAAATCAAATATACTTCAGATTTGTATATATATATATAAAATATAAATATATATATATATATATATATATATATATATATATATATATATGTGTGTGTCTGTTATGAGTATGCGTCGTCGACTCTCATGAAACTAGCTCCTCTCTAATGTTGATTCGATTATTTCACGATTTTTCAAATGAAATTCCCTAAACCGGCCGGGCCAGTTAAGCGCAAATAAATTTCAAATATTCATTTGAGTATTAGGGATGGCAGGGGCTAGTTATTACAGGGGCAAGTCGTGACGAAGCGAATTGCAAAAAATATCAGAATTCTTCATACTGAGTACATGTACCTATTCATCCTTCAATCTTCTGAGAAGCCATGCACAAAATTTCTTACACGGTGGTTTCCATAGACTATGTTAGATGTTTAAGTACCTACCTATTCGTTCGTATTGTATGCCTCCACATATTGTAATTTTCTTCTATAAATTGAAAGGGATGAAATATATAGAATTGCTGATAAAGCAATTCAATTCGTTGAAAATACTCAGTATATTTATTCAAATGACTCTTGTTGAAATCAAATTTGAAGTTTGGGTGATTGTTGCTACCTGTGAGTAAAAAAATTTTCACTTTTTTCCAACGATCATGATTTTTTGTTCAAATTACGTTCAGTGTCAGTTATGTTTAATCTTCTGTTTCCCTTATAACTTTATTGAGCTATTCACAAAGTTTTGATTTCTTCACTCTATAACCTATGTTCTTTTTTTTTGTAAAGAGATATTTATATATTTATATGATTCTTCTCTGAAATGGTATTTTTCAATATGAAGAACATGCTCCCCAGTGTATAGAATTCAAGCATTGCTGTTTTTGTGCCGAAAATACGGCCTCTCCTCCGTTCTCTGTAATTATTTTGCATTTATTCATAGTCATCCATTTTGTTGAAACTTTTAAATGTTTTTGTATCTAAACATCGATTTTTCAAGTAAGAATATTGTAGCTACAAGGTAAATTTCAAACGGCACATTTTCAAGCTCATGTTCACTTCTATCTATTGCAATATTCGCGACTAAGCATCATGCAAAATTTTAAAAAACAAAATATCAACCATTTTAAAATCAATGTGGTTAGCCGTTATTCCGATGCTATAGTTGTAATTAACTTTATTCTTCTTCTTTAGCCTCGAGTAGTTTGTAACTAATTTTTCTTTGTTCCTCGATGAATATCATCTCGCCATTGCATTTGGTGTCTTCCTATTTTCTCTTGGTGATTCTTGGTCGCCATTAAATAATTCTCTTGGTCCACCTTGATTGGGTTCTGTCTGGTGACGTGTCCGGCCCATCGCCTCTTTAGTTCTTTCACTCTTCTCACAGAGTCTGTTACTTATATTCTCTTCCGTATCTCTTCCCTCCTAATGTGATCTCTTAGGCCTAACATGCAACGTTTCATTGCACTCTGGGTTGTTCTGAGCTTTTCAGCACTTTTCTACGTCAATCATTCTTCTAATCTAAAGTATGCCTAACTTTTTGACACTATCATTAGTTTATTGATTACAATGAAAGCAACGACTAGACCAGAAAAGTGTATATCCTCAAAGAAAAAGCATCCAGGAACTATTTCCCAAATAGTTGCCGTAAATGAACATACAATCGCATGCTCCCTACGGAATAGTCCGTTACTACGACGATACAAACAACTTGTCAACGTATTCTAAAACGTCAAAACTTTAATTCATTGCTCGTTAAAGAATATGTCACAAACAATAGCCAAACTTTACCCTTTGGCTAACAGGGTGGTGATAAAAAGGGCGGAGAGTGCGGTTCGTTCTAAAGGGGGCATAGTGCTACCCGACGACAAAAAAACGAGATTACTGAGGGGCACCGTTGTTGCTGTGGGACCAGGACAGGTTAACAGTGAAGGAGAGAGAATTCCGTTATCTGTGAAAGTAGGTGACGATGTCATTTTACCAGACTATGGCGGCACGAAATTGGAAATAGACGAACAAAAGGATTTGTTCGTGTTCAGAGAGCCTGATATTCTTGCAAGAATAACAGAATGAATAGAAGAATGGTCCACTGATTGGACCAATAATAATTCTGAAAGTTTTGTATGTAAAAATTTAATTATCTCAGATATTTGTATGCATTGAGATAATACAATTCGTTCAATTGAAAATAATAGTATATAATTAAATTTTGATAAGAATTTCGTTGTAGTTGTCAATGAGCTTTTCATTTCATAAAACAAATTGACGCTGTCACTTTGAACTTTCAAAAGAACTTGGAAAATTCTATTTTTTATAATACTCAAGAAAATTTAATGAGAAAGATTACATAACATTTTTCGAATAGTACAAAAAATTCAAACAATATTTAATATTATAATGAATCAAAAAACCTTGCAGAATTCCACTCATATATTCATCCACAATAATTAACAAATGCCTTTAGATTCCTGATGATGAGTTTCAATATCGAAGTTGTAGAAAAAATTCTTTGTTCATTTTGGAGGTTAAGTAGATTATTTTGTTTACCAGAATCGTCCTTATCAAATAAAGTATAAAATTTTCTGAACTCGATTTCCATTCCCATTCGAACCTCAAATAAAAATCTTAAAATTTCAAGGTAGGAATTCTTCACATATTTTCTGTAACTACTCAATTTTTGAAATTTTTATTAAATAAATTTTGTTTCGATAAATGAAATTTTAATCTACATTTTTAGTCGGACAACGTAGTGCTTTCTTCTAGAGGATGAATGGAATGAATCAATTAGGTAGGTATACACTTTAAAATTCCATAATTTGTTGTACTCGATAGTTTCGAATGAGCTCCTCCAAATCTTCAGTAGCTTGCTTTTTAAATCAAAAATTGAATAATATTTTAGTAAATGAAGTGAAAACGTAACAAGGTATTTCATTTCATCTGAGTACGTTCATATAAAACACACAACACACAAAAAATCAAAATATAATATACATTATATATATAATATATATATATATATATATATATATATATATATATATATATATATATATATATATATATATATATATATATATATATATATATATATATATATATATATATATATATTATATATAACTATATATATACATATATATAATATATATATATATATATACATACACATTATTGGTTAAACATTGGCTGAACTCTTGGAGGAAAAAGGTTTTAATATTTACCTAAAGAATTGAACACTTTTTTCACAATAGAATAACAGATTCACTCGATTATTTTTCAGGGCTGCTAGCCCATTATCAAACGTTTATTTGAGAAATTAAAAATGACATTTATCACATATTAGTTTTCAACACTTTTTTTCGTGCATAATAATTAATATATGGTTACCATCAAATTATCCAGAATAATTATTCATTCATTCAAAACTGGCGAATACCTAATCAATTTTGTGACGATTATTCAACGTTTTGTTTTCTGTTCTATAGACCAGGAATTGTTACTTCTTTGAGATTTCCTTTGAGAAAAGGTATATACAGAAGAAAATGAATGTCTGATAATTTTATTGGGTCATTGAGGTTTTCTATTGCTGGTATTATTAAAATATGTGAACACGGCTTAAGGTTTTCACATATCATTTCTCCTGTGACTCGAACTGATTTTTTATACCATGGTTCTATCTGGAATTGAGAGAATAACACTCTAAATTCAATAAATTTTTTCAACAGTATGATGGATCAAATTTGAAAATACAGCTCAACGCCAAATTACTTCGAAGTCTTCAAAGTAAATAATTTTTGTTAGAATATCAAACTACTATAGAAGTTTTCACGTCAAAACTTACACTTAATCTTTATTTATTCAAATTTACATATCTCACAAAAACGCCAACTCGATCATTAATAACAATTAATAATTGCAATCCACAGTGATTCAGTCAACTGTTTCATCTAATTGCAAATTAAGCTCCATATCGAAAATTCCTCTTCAAACTAAGGACCTGCTATCGCAAGATTAAAATTTAATTATTTCTCTATGGCTCTGAGTTCACGAACCCCTTCCAAATAACACAGAATAATATTTCAACTGCACGAACTCTCACAGTTCAACCCCAACGAAAAATGTAGACTGGGAAAGGTTGAGGAAAAGTAATAACAACGGCAGTTTCAATCTTCTCCGGCACAGGTTGCGTACAAATATTAGATTTGCTCCAACAGCTACACTTTCAGGTTCTCAGATCTTAGATACACCGTAGGACAAAATATTTTGTTAATTACTGTCCTCCTTGTGGTATCACTGGACAGGTCTTTTATGCCACTCCTTTTATTAACTCTTCTTGTTGATATTCCCAACTGACAGGAAAGTAGACCCTTCGTAGATAAAAAACTACCAGCTGTCACTTGCAATTCCTAGTCAGCCAAATAATTGGACTCTATGACAACTGAATCTTTGAAATTGCTCGACAAGAAAACATTATTAGAACATATAGTCCAGTAACTTTATACATTTGGCAATTATAACCCCAAAGGACTAGTTTTTGAGAAAACTTTTTCGACACGTTTTTAAAGAAGACTAAATTTGGTATAATATGATGTTAAAATTGTCTCTGTAGACCCAATACTTTCCGAGATCGAACCTTTCAAAGTTTATCAGTTTTTTCGAACTTCACAATTTTTTGCGATTCTGTCGTTCTGAATGAATTTTGACCCTGATTAAACTATCGAAGTCCTGTATTTTTATGATGGGATGTTAAAAAAGAAAATAAGAAGTATGAACGATGATGTTTGAACTACGCTACGAATAATGAAGCAATAAAGGTGAATACAAAAAAAGTTAATAAGTTTATTTGTTAGGAAATTGAGTAATATTCAAAATCAAAAAATTAAATTAATTTACCACTCTTGGAAGGTCCCGGTTGAGGTTCGTCCGTATCTGGATCGACGTATTGGGATGGCAAATCCCTATCAGCGGATGCTGATGAATCGTCAACGTCTTGTACCCACAAGTCATCCTCCACTTCGACATCGGACAGATCGTCGCCTTCTTGTATATCTACTACTGCAACATCAGGTATATTGTCACAAGAGGCCCCGCTGCAGTGCTTGTAGACTGATGAGCATTTTAATCCTGTCTTTCTGCAGCTGCACGTGTTCACACAACCCTTCGTGCAGCCGCAAGAAATTATCCGCAAGGGCTGCATCATTTTGTGGTTGGAGCCATGTGACGTGGATATCTAGCCCCAGGAGAGGCGCACTTGACCTTCACTTTAAGTCTCCTTACATATAAAACACAAACCCACGCTGGGACTGGGGTCAGACATTTTGAGATTTTGAGTTCAAACGTTACTCACGTAAATGGCAGTAGGCCAGTCAACGTGATAGAGTTGAAAAATTATAAACTTTGAAAGAAATAATCTCGGAAAGTATTGGATCTGCAGAGAAAATTTTAGTATCATATTGTAGAAAATTAAGTCTACTTCAAAAAAGAATTGTCGAAAACTAGTCCTTCACGGTTATAATCGTCAAAATTTGAAAAAATCACGATTTTTGACAAAGTTGCGTTCGGCGCTCGAGGTCACAAACTTGGATTATTTTTTGAGCCAACATCATAAACAAGTCTGCAAAAAATCAGAACTACCGGATTTGACGCATACTACCCCATACTTTCAGGCGACAAAGTTACTGGATCAATACAATTACATAATATATTCAATAAATATTCAATAAATATTCACAACAGATTATCAGTTATTATGAACGTTAATAGTAATCTTGAAATATATAGGTATTTTTCCAAACAGCAAAAACTTATATAACTTGACAAACTATGTTCGCGGCTATATTATTCATACATACATAAACTATATAAACTACTCAACAAAAATACTCTATATCCAGGTCTACGGATTTATAAATTCAGGAAAAATATAATATGGTGAATCAATGAGAGAGGTTAGACAAATTTCAACTACCAGTCATCAATTTAATTCAGGTTGAAAAAATTCAGGAGATGTATTAACATTCCTTTCTCAAACATTGATTTAAAAAAAAAGATTTTTCATAAATGCACCCTAATCTAACGTCCTATCTCCCCCTCATTTTTGTTATTTTTTACACATAAAATCTTAACGCTCTAAATGAATTTGAAAGACCTGTGAAGAAGAGCTAATAATTAGTTATGGCGACGGTTAGAGAAAAATGTGTATAAAGCCAAAACTCTCTTGTATAACATCAACTCAATCCACATACTTATAAATTTCTCTATTTATTACTTCTATTTTAAATCAGTTTTCTCAGCTCCATATGAACTCTAAAACCTGAAAATGCCAAAATGTGCCGAAAAAAAAAAATTAAAAATATATATATATATATATATATATATATATATATATATATATATATATATATATATATATATATATATATATATATATATATATATATATATATATATATATATAAAGAGTCGGGCAAAAAGAAATTAACAGAATTACATATTAGGTAATGAGAACAAAAATGATGGTAAACAAATATGCGCTGCATTGGCGATATTACCCGGATGTTTGTCTGGGTTATATATATATATATATATATATATATATATATATATATATATATTGCTATGATATTAAAACAATCTCACAAATAATGGTCCGGGTTTTGAAAAATGGTTTCATAACCACTCCCCACACCTCTAGTCTAATACTTTCGGCCAAAATATGACTAAAACATCATTAAACAAATCGGGATGAATATCTATCACTTTAAAATAATGAACCTCATAATGGCCTAAAAATTAGTAGAATTCGGGTTTGCCAATTTATCCGGCTGTAATGGATAATATCAAATCCCAGTGGGGACAGCAACTATATTTTCTTTGCACATACAATATTAACATGCCTCACCGAAACGTAAACTATCTAGGAAAACTTTTAAAAAATAGTAAATCAATTAGTAATAGAAAAAAATTCAGGAATGTATCAAATGAAATGTGATACTAGCGATTGGTTCTATATGAGTGCGATCATACAGAACATAACTTGAATAAACAGTCTTCGCTTTCATACTTCAATTATATTAACAAAATACATATTGCTTCAAAAACACCCTGAAAATATTCTTTAGTCATATTTTTTCCCGAAAATTATAGATTATTACGCTGTATCCGAGACTGTATCGAAAATCAATGTGAATTGGTCTTTATATCGTTTCAAGGCCTCCTGAACCACGATTTTCTAATTTTTTTTGATGTCTGATGATGATGATATCAATTAGTGTTACTAAAGACTTCAATAAAAGAAGGAATCACTAACGTCAATTTTTCTATACATCTGTAAAACTGTGTCATCAACCACAGAAAAAAAAATCGAACTAAGGCATTCATGGCACCAATAATCCATATTATGGACCGTTGCATAATTAAAAGAGCAGATTTAAATTCTGCTGATCATTTGATTGATGAAGGTAGCATATTTCAGATTGTAAAGAATTAAATAAGGCAAATAATGGAATGAAGCTTAATTTCGTAGATTCGCTTCATATTAACAAGTATAAATATTCAGGTCTTTTATTGAACCGCCAAGTTGCCTTGACTTATAGCCCCTGCCTCAATTAGCTCAACTTCAATCAATTACCTGACTAGCAATTTAGTATGGAATTTTCCTACCCTCTCATTTATCTGCGTAAGTACTTTAGATAGTAATTTAAGCTTCACCGAATCTTTTCGAGAAATTTATCATTAGGCCATTTGCATCTGAAGAAGATGAAGGCCGTTGAAATGGGCCCCACGAAATTATTCTTTCAAATAGATTGTGAAAATTTTTAATTATGTAGGCTTTATTACATTCAATAGTGTCTATAATGACTAGTAGTTCTTAGCAATAAATGGCATTAATGGCAATGAACAGTATTATTCTAATAATAAATAAATAAATGAAAACTTTATTTCTGACCCAAAACAGTTTAGGTACAAAACAAACTGACACAAGGGCTTACACATTTAATCTATATCCATATCACTCTAATAAATAATTAAAACAGAAGTAATGTATCCTCTTAAGGAAAAATGAAATGAAAAACAAAAATATACAAAAATAGCTCTAGGCTTAATCATTGAGTCTAGAAAATTCATTTACGTGCAATTTGAGATCACGGCACAATATTTGTATTTTGTTTACATTTACCAGATGCTCAGGAAAAGAGTTATAAGTGCATATGCTTTTGTGTATGGGCAAATTTTGAGCTCTTGTTGTTTCAGCATAGTAGTTTCTCAGAAGGCTTCTTTTTCTCGTTTCATAGTTATGATACTGTTCATTTTGTTCCAACACAGAATTTGATTTCAATAATTTTCTTCCAATGCTGTAAATAAGTTTAGCATGCTCAAATAATCTGATTTTTTCAATTTTCATCAGCTTCGTTTCTTTATACATCTCTACTGTTGGTTTTAGGTAGTTCATTTGACTTGATGATTTTGATATATTTTGAACTCTTTGTAGACTTTGCAGAATATAACATGAAGCTGTGTTCTGATTCAATATAGGATTCCATATAGGAATCAAATATGGAATATGCGGTTTAATGAAGCTAATATAAAGCAATTTTCCAGTTGAATTGTTCAGATGTGCGGAGCATCTTTTAATTGCACCAACCCTTGGTGATATTTTATTCATTTTGTTCCTT
Source organism: Cynegetis impunctata (assembly GCA_030704885.1). NCBI lineage: Eukaryota > Metazoa > Arthropoda > Insecta > Coleoptera > Coccinellidae > Cynegetis > Cynegetis impunctata. The sequence goes on along the minus strand of JARQZK010004463.1, from coordinate 144,646 downwards.
ACATGATTATTCCACGTCAAATTTTCTGCTATAGTAAGACACAAAGTTGTGTATTGAACCACTCTTTCAAGTATTATTATATTTAAATTTGAATTTATTTCACAGTTTTTGTTTGTCTTTTGTTTAACAGTCACATATACCGTTTTCTCGGTATCAATAGTAAGTTCATCAAAGCACAGCCAGTGAAAATATTTTTCCAATTCACAATTTATTGCATACTCTGAATCTCTGAGGTCAGGAGTAGAAAATATGAGCACTGTATCATCTGCAAACATAAAATATTTACAGTTCATCTCCAAGAATTTAAAACTATGTACATATGGTAGATATAAAATTCACCCTAGAACTGATCCTTGTGGTACTCCCATATTAACATTCTGCATATCCCTTGTAGAGTCATTGACTATTGTACAGTGCTGCTTATCCTTCAAATATTTCTCAATTAATTTGTTGCACACTCCCCAGAATCCAATTTTTTTTAGTTTTCTTAACATTATCTTTGAATTGACGGTATCAAAAGCCTTTCGTAGATCAATGGATATTAATATAACATAGTTGTTTTTATCAATTTCCTCCGATATGTATTCAAGAAGGTCAATTGTCGTTCCCTTGGTACTCCTGTGTTGTTGATAACCATATTGCTGACCGTCAAAAGTTATTTTTATTATATTTATATAATTCTATGAATAGATAATCGATACTTTTTCAAATATAACTCATTTTGCTCTATAATGTGGGTAGTATATGTTAATAACAAAAACTTTACAATTTTACCTTACTATTTTTTTAATAGGGTATTTATTAACGATGTAGCAGCTATTTGAAATGTAAATTTTATGAAAATTTTTAATTTCAAAAAACTTAATATTTTCAAATACCTATAAAAAGTATATTTTTTTAAATATAACGGATTTTGCTCTATAAAGTCTAGTCAACAACTGCTTCTCTGTTCAAGTTTTTTCAGCAGTCTCAGAAAAATATCACAAATGTGTCATTCGATTTAGAATAGCATGTAAATGTTTTTTGAAAAAATAAAGTTACGTCCTCGGAAATTGTGAAAGTTATGAACGATTTACTTAAAGAAAAAAATAGAGTTTTGGTTTTTCAATATTATCTCAAAACTTAATTGAGCTTTTTGACATTTAAAATAAGGAAAGAAAGGAAATTTCCTAAATGAAAATCTTAATTTTTGGAACTGTAGAATCAATATTTATACTTTTCTCAGTGGGGTGAAAATACGACCGAAAACGGGTAATCTGGCTTGCGCAAATCACGCCCATTTAGGACACTTTAACAATAAACATGACAAATAATTAGAAAATGAAAAAGTTCAGGCATTCACTGGATATGTAAATGAATAATAACACGTAGGCAAAAAATTTTGATCGCAATCTTTCAATTAGTTATGCAATAGTTAATTTATGATTTTTTGCTGCTTGAACATGGACATTGTGATAACTTTTAACCTAGAGATCTTGAAGCTAGTTTTGAACGGTTTCAGAATAGATTTCCTCTGAAAAAATTTTTTTATCCCTCTGAGAAAATTATAAAATATTAATTCTACAGTCGAATCATTCTTCAGATATCAAAAATCTCAATTCTTTTTTGAGATGTTTGCAAAAAAAAAATACCTCTTTTTTTGTTTCAGTAAATTGTTTATAACTTTCACAATTTTTGCGAACGAAACTTGTGAAAAAAGTTGAACAAAAAAGCACTTGTTGGCTAGACTGATAATGCAATTTGAAAAAACAATGTATATTAATTGCGAATAATTTTCATTTTTAATGTTGAAGCGATCGACTAATTAAAACACAATTATTTATAGTACAAGGATATTAGTTTTCTTTTCAAAAAGTTTTTTCAGTTTTTCAAAAGACCTTACTAAAGAAGTTATGAATATTTATATAACGCACTGAAGCGCGCAACTGTATAATTATAAACAATAAAGCCTAGCACTTAGCCGTTATACATAGGACATTGAAATATTTTTTTGCAAAAATTCTAATGGTTCTTTTCAAAATATGGTGGGATCATTTTTTTTTCTAAATAACTTTTTCTTTACGGTCAAATCGAATCAAAATATGCTTTATTGTCTTTAAAATTGTACAATTTATCGACAATAATAGAATTCATTTTATTGAAAAATTGATTTATTTTCCGGATATTCGAGAAAATATATGTTTTCTTGGACTCTTTCGATGATTATTTGTTATTAACGCCGCCTATTTTAGTGTAAGCTTTTCATAATATTAATTATTAATCCTCAATAAAGAAGTTTCCAAAGGAATTACCCAATAATCTATTTTTCCTGGATTAAGAACCCCTGATGAATGGGCTATTATAGTGGATAAATATTATCCAAATGCAGGGACAACTTTGTCTATATCTGACATAACTAATTCATCAATATTAAGGTTGATGGAAAGACTTGTCAAGCGCTTTCTGTTAGTTTCGTGATTAACAATTTCCCAGATCGTTCGCCCCTGTTACCCGATGTATTTATGAGCATTTCGTGACATCTAAGCTTAGTCTCCTTCAGCAGACGCTTATAATTCACCATAGCTCTTGTATATAAGAAGCCACAGAGTCGAGCGAAGAGTCAACTGTTTTCAAATTATTCGTGATCCAATGTATATATCAAGAAATAAATATAGAAAGTACGAGAGAAACTAGTAGTGTTATTGAGGCGAAATAGGAAAAGTTTTCAATCTTAATAAGCTAGTAGTTTCTCAGATGAAAATATTAATGATTTACTATTATCAAATTGCAATTGAAATTAGCACTCTAAGTTCACTATCATAAACAGACACATTTTAACATTTCTGGTAACGACTCTAGCTCGTACTCTACTTACCTCAGGAAAATATATTTATCTCAATCGAAATAACATGGTAGTTCTACATACATTGCTGATAAAATACTAATATATTTTCGTGGATTAATATAGTTATTTTGAACACAGAAATAAAAAGCACAGCAGCTACTGCAAGTCGATCGAATTATGTAATTATTAACTGCAATAAATTACTGATAATCAATATTAAGGATACTTAGCCCAAGATATTGCAATATTGAACAACATGAATATTGGAGATGAAAAACATGGAATGAGCGAACACAAAATGAAACAACCCTCACAACAATGGCTCTTGTATCGTGTTAGTGCAGGATATTCCATTCCCTTTAATGATTTATATATGAATATGATGGAATAATACTTTTTTTATGTCTATATATGTATATACATATACTTGTATATATATATTTATATATATATATATATATATATTTATATATATATATATATATATATATATATATATATATATATATATATATATCAGGGGCGACTAGTCAAAGGAGTCTAAGGAGGCTAAGCCTCCTCAATAATATTCCGTGTATCACTAATATATTCTATTGAATAGTCAGCATTCAGCATATTCATATTAATCAAAATCATATTATTTTATGCACCTACCTTCCTTTCAACCTACATTATATAATATAATTTATCAATTAAGATAGAAGGTATTTACATTTACTGCATTTCATTCATTTCAAGATTTGTGGCAACGCTGCGGAGGCATAAAAAGGTATAGTCTCAACGTTCATTATGCCTGCCACAGAAAAGCAAAACACATGTAAATGGCAACACCGATAGGAACACAGTCTCATACAATGTCGACCAATCACAACTATAGAATTTCGCGTGACATCGAGTGAATTCGTTGGAAAGCATTAATTGAATCGTAGTGTGATCGTAGTTACTAATGGCCGACAACAGCTTGTTTAATTATATTGCTCGCGTTATGTTTTAAAATGAGTTTGGTTACTGAAAATAATTTCAAAAATTTCAATGGTGACTTAGTGGAATATTTGTTATCCCATAACTTTAATGCACTAAGTTATGAGGATAAAGTTTTGATAAAAACATTGCGACCTACCCCTGAATTAAACAATTTGGTGCAGCGTAACAGACAACAAAACCGCGGTTTTAATACAAGGAATTATGAGAGACATCCTTGCCTAACTGGATCACAGGTAAAAAATAAATTATTTTGTTGGCAGTGTTTACTTTTTACTAGTGACAATGTCTCTGTTTGGGGCCGATTAGGATTTGAGGATTTAATTCTATACCTAGTTGAAAGTGAGGAATTTTTCACCGATACGGTAACTTCAAATACAGCACGCGGATTAATATCTTACTTACAAGATAAGGAATTTATATATTTTTTTAACATCTTTAATTTAATTTTTGAACAAACAGAAATAGTTTTTCAAATCTTACAGCATAAGTTTTCAGATGTAATTTACTCACGAAATCGGCTCAAGTTTCTTTTGGAAAAAATTTCAGAATTTCGTGCAGAAGTTATTTTAAAAAACTATTTTCTGTATTTCAGACTACTGATGATACGACTCAATTCAGCCCAAAACGAAAGAAATTCAGTTACGCAGCTTCACTATAAGCAAATATTTTATGAAATTTTGGATACTATTAGGGGTCAAATAGAAATAAGGTTCACTGATTTGAAAGAACTGCATTTCTTCGACTTACTCAATAAAAATTTGTTAACCGGATTTTCGGCTAATTTTCCAGATAACCTTTTGGAGAATTTATGTCAAAAATACACTTTTTTTGATAAGGTGGCAATAAAAAGTGAACTTTGTGTTGTTTATAATGACAATGAAATTTTGGGGCAAAATGAAAATCATGTGAGGACTATTAAATACCTTTTTGATAATGATTTGAATCAAGATTTACCCCAAGTTTATAAACTCTTATGTCTAATTGTTTCTATCCCGGTGACATCGGCTTCCGTAGAGCCCTCGTTTTCCACTCTTAAGAGAATTAAAACTTATTTACGAAATTCAATGAGCCAGGATCGTTTGAAAAATATTAGTTTGTTGTCTATTGAAAAGGAATTGGTAAAACTTTTGGCAAAAGACAAAATATTTTATGAGGATATTATAGATCATTTTGCTAACGTTAAAGATCGCAGAATCCCGCTAATCTTCAGAAATGTATAATAACTTTTTATTTGCTCTCACCAGCTGTTAACAAATTCGTTAAGTAGGTAGGTAGGTACCTATTTTGTAAAAGAAAAAAAAATTTGATGAATAGATGAATTGATTAATTGGCTGAGAAGAGTTTTTGTGAATATTGTAAATAGGAGTTGTAGGTCTCAAGGTAGACACTCGAAAGTGAAAACAAATTAATAGCTTAGGATGCTTGTTTTACTTTGATTTTCTTTCAATTATAAGGCGGTTGACCTAGAAATCCTGGAAATTTTCGCCTATGGTGTATTTTTTAAAACCTCTTGTAGCCTCCTCAAACCAAAACCTCACGAGCCGCCACTGATATATATGGATATTTGCAATATTGAACAAGATGAATATTGGAGATGAGAATCATGGAGTGAGCAAACACAAAATAAACCAACCCTCACAACAATGGCCCTTGTATCGCTTTAGGATATTTCATCCCCCTTCAATGATTTATATATGAATACGATGCAATAATACTTTTTTCATATGTATGTACATATACTCATTACTTTCTTGGTTTTGGGCAAAATAACTACTTCCTCAATAGAAGTGTTATGTCATAATAATAGGATAGAGACAACATTTCGGCCAGATTTTTAACCTCAAATCTTTCATAACATTTTAAATAGACGTATTGATATTATATAAAATAATGATATATAGAATGTGAATACACCCTGCCGTACTCATAATCATGGTCCACCATAGCAATTTATTTTGGTTGATAACATTGATATCATTGATACCTCATCAGAAATAAAGGTCAAACTAACATTACCAGTACTTTCTGCGCCGAACGTTCAACTGCATCCATCTTCGTTTGTAGCAAAGAACAATATATTATTTTGTCGAGGTTATTCAAATCTTTTATTTTTTTTAATCTCAATCATTTAGTGAAATTCCCTCTTTCTAAGGATAGGTTCTGTTCTCAGAATTTTTGTATAATCATAATTGAATTTGTGCTCTTTTGTAAGTTTACGATTTGTCAGAGCTGTTGCATTTTTAGTCGTATTTCATCCCATAAAATACATACTATCGCAGTGTATAGAGAGAAGGCAGTCAGGTGCGGGAGTATCTTTCACATCTGTTTTAGACCTTCTAGACCACCACTTTCGAAAAAAATTTCGTGTCTGATATATACCGGGTGTCCCAGTATACCTGTTCCAATGGATTATCTCAGCCATTTCGAAAGATAAAAATTTGGAAATTTTATGATTTTCAACTTGTTCAAGGAACCATCAACTTAGAAGAACAAAAATTGAAAGTCACTTCCGGTTTGACCGGAAGTGACTCTGACTTTTTTATTTCAAATAGCACCCTGTATATTTTCTGCAATTTTTCATGTCTATTCAAAATTATCTTTCCAACAATGTATTACACTTTGTATTTCATATTTGATTGGAAGGATAAAACGTAAATTGAAAGAATTGCTGTAGGCTACGATATTTTGTGTAATCTCGATTTTGACTTCAATGGTAATTGATATTTCATGAACAATTATACCTTATTTTCATTAGGAGTTGCATACCTATAATTTTTTTTTAACAAATTGCATTTTCTAGTAATTTCATAGTCCATTATGTAACGAATATGATTGACAATTATATGAAACATGCAACTATTTAAAACGTAATACACAGAAAATGGGCTAAATTTGGCGTCGATTTGAAAGTTTATGTCTGTCATGATGACAGAACGCTGTGGTAGAATGACAGATGAGTTCGATAAAGTCTTTATTGCAGTCAGTGCACCAGTTTTTTCACCAAATGAAGTTTTGTATTTTGAATGAACGTAGAAAAAAAAATATTTCTCACTTATAATCGTCATCAATAAAAAAACCTTTTTTAAGTTGAAATCAACTATGTATTTAACTGAACGTCAAACAAAGAATGAATAGTAAACGAAACAAAAAATAACAAAGAAAGGTGGCACAAGAATATAATGACTGAAGCATATGTTCGAAATGTTGAATAACTGCTTCTACACATCTTTCAGCTCGTTGAAGTACTTCACGCGAAGTAACACTTCTCAACACCTCAGCATCAAGGGCTCTACATTCATTTCCTATTTTGTTTTTTAGATCTTCCAAATTTATAGGAGTCTGGTAAACACGATCTTTCAAATACCCCCAAAAGAAGAAATCCAAAATATCGTAGCCTATTGCAATTCATTCAATTTGAAATTTCAATTTACGTTTTCTCCATCAAATCAAATATGAAATACAAAGTGTGATACATCGTTGGAAAGATAATTTTAAGTAAAAATAAAAAATTACAAAAAATATACCAAGGTTCCGGTCAAATCGGAAGTGACTTTCAATTTTTGTTTTTCTCAGTTGAAGGTTCCTTGAACGAATTGGAGATCATGAAATTTTCAAATTTTCATCTTTCGAAATGGCTGAGATAATCCATTGAAACAGGTATACTGGGACACCCGGTATATATATATATATATATATATATATATATATATATATATATATATATATATAGACAGGGTGACCCAGACCTACGTGATCGATCCATAACTTTTTTGTCATTGAAGATATCGATATGAAATTTTCAGAGAAAATATGATCTGACTAAGTCTGTTTTTCGAAATTATTTTGAAGAAAATTGCACTTCTGGTTTTGCCGGAAGTGATATGAACTTTGTTATTTCAAATGCAATACCCTGTATATTTTTTGATTTTCGAATTTCTTATGTAATTTATAATTAAATTGTCATAACATTCCTTACACCTAAAATGAACAGTTTTCGAGTTATTAATTTTTTTCGTAAAATTTTGACAGTTGCATCTTCAACAAAAATAGGCTTAACTTCTTTGTTAGTAGGTCTATTGGTATGCGGTTTAGATTTTTGTAACCTTGAAACATTGTTTTATTTATTCCATGTCAAAGTTTTCCATATTTCTAAATAATTACTTGATAAAATCTAGGGTGAAGTAAGCAAATTTCAAACATTAATATTACTCTTATTGCAAATGGAATGCTATGTATATTTTTGCATTATTAAATTTGCTATTCAATTACCTTTCGATTTGTATATTCATTTCCTATACCTTAAGTTGATAATAACAAAGATATTCTATAATTTTGTAATAATTTATATATCAATACACTTGAGAAATCGACTAGCGAGTTATTTTTGACGTATCCATGGATACCAATTACGAAAATTGTTTAAAATTTAATTGTGTCACCTTTTCTGTTCATTAGGTTTGTAGCACCTGATGCTGATATCCGAGAAGATATTGAAAAAAAAGTAATTCTAAGAAGTTAATATTCAATAATTATTGTTGTTCATAAACAACATATGTTTGTAGTAGACTGATGTTCAATTGCAATGTCAAGTTTGACATTATCATTTTGGTCAGGAGGAGTACATTCGCATGATCCAACAGTTACTCCAAATTGTACATTTCAATGTTATACAGAATTAAATCAATGCTTATTAATAACAAAATCACAAAACGTAGTTGAATCAGAATCAGAATATTTTTGATGATAAATTCTACTAGCTAGCAGAACATTTCGATCCGCTTATCCAATACAGTAAACCATATTTATCATTTCTTGTTGCGTAAAATCCATTTTATTAACTGAAGAAATACAAGAAAAGGTGACACAATTAGATTTTAAATAATTTTTATTATTGGTATCCATGGATACGTCAAAATAACACGCTAGACGATTTCTCAGGTGTATTGATAATATTGATATATAAATTATTACAAAATTGTGAAATGTCTTTGTTATTATTAACTTTAGGTATAGGGAATGGTTATACAAATCGAAAGGTAATTGAATAGCATATTAAAAAATGCAAAAATATACATAGCATTCCATTAGGAATAAGAAAGTTATTAACGTTTGAAATTTGCCAACTTCACCCTTGATTTTATCAAGTAATAAGTTAGAAATATGAAAAATTTTGACAAGGAATGAATAAAACACTGTTTCAAAGTTACAAAAATCCAAACCGCATACCAATAGACCTACTAAGAAAGAAGTTATAACCTATTTTTGTTGAAGACGCAACTGTCAAAATTTTACGAAAAAAATTAATAACTCGAAAACTGTTCATTTTAGGTATGAAAAATATATGACAATTTTATTATAAATTACATAAGAAATTCGAAAATCAAAAAATATACAGGATATTCTATTTGAAATAACAAAGTCGATATCACTTCCGGCAAAACCGGAAGTGAAATTTTCTTCAAAATAATTTTGAAAAATAGACTTAGTCGGACCATATTTGCTCTGAAAATTTCATATCGATATCTTCAATGACATAAAAGTTATGGACCGATTACGTAGCTCTGGGTCACCCTGTGTATATATATATATATTTTTTTTTTCCCGGTACATATTGACATCGCCAGCGGCTCCCGTCGAGTCGAATGAACTGAAATTTGGTACCTGGGATTATTACCATTGCAGAAAAGAGATTGAAAGTATCAAAATTTGGGTAAATTTCTCCAATCGCCGCCACTTTCACATAGATATATATCCTTGCCGGTATATATTGACATCTCCAGCTGTTCGCATCACACCAAATGAGCTGAATTATTTTTATCTGGATTTTTTTTCCATTGCAGAACGATACTGTCAAAATTTGATTGAATTTTCCCAACCGCCGCCATTTTTACGTAGATATTTCTTGAGTTTTCATGGTTTTTGAAGAATTGCCGAACTCCACAGCTTCTGCAGATTGAGTTAGAGGGTTGAAGTTTGTTACGTACATTGGATTTATGTTGACTAAAGGCCTTTTTTTTGGATTCAATTCTTTTTCTCAACCGCGCTGCATTCCGTGGTAACTATTAAATCAAATTGCCTCTCGATTTGTCTCGCTATCAGTACGCGATGCACTTCGCAATTTTTTTAAGTTAAATAAATTATTTTCTACTTTTCAATTTGGTTTGCTATTTAATCATGATTTTTCAAAATATATTTCATTTCGTTAGAATCGCATTTCAGAAAAATACGACTTTATTGATGGAGCTCTGCTGCTCACGAGTTCTTTCTTATTGTATTTGTGACGTAAAAGCTCTGCTGCCAGGGCCGTAGCTAGCATGGGGCAGGTGGGGCAGTGCCCCAGGGCCCCCGACCAATTTTTGGCCCTGAAAGAGCCTTACCCCGGGAAAGACTTTAGGGGCCCATGAAAATACCTTAAATCGAATAATTTTTTTCCAAAATAAAACAACTTAACATTTTTTTTTTTTTGTAATTTTATTGGATGATGCGCAAAATAACGTATTTTCGTTCATTACAACAAATGTTAGTATCTAAATCAATGAACAGTGTCAAAAACGCCGCTTTCTCGATTTGCATGCCGCAAATTCGTTGATTGTTTCGCTGAAATCGATCTGTCTCGCTCGCTCGTTCTCAATCGATAATAATGCCAATCCGGACAATCGCTCTTGCCCCATAGAGCTTCTTAAATAATTTTTTACCAATTTCAACTTCGAAAAAGATCTTTCCGCCGTTGCAACTGTGACAGGAAGTGTCAAGAACATGATACACGCAGTGCATACATCAGTGTAAGTTGACGTCAAAGAGCTGATTTCAATGATAATCATTTTGGCAAGTTGTTTCACACTATCAATTTGACTTATTTTTTTTCTGAACGCTGATCGTAAAGCGAGTAATTGCGATCGAGGTATCGAGCGGGGCTCGGATCGGAGATCGGAAACTGGGAGGGCAATCCCCACCATCACTCTCTCGCAGCCAAGAGAACGAGAGAGAGTGATCACAAGTGAGAGTAAGGGTTGCCCTCCCGGTTTCCGATCTCCAAGCACTGGTGCTCGCGATATCTCTATATGCGCGGGAAATTCGAACGTTCTATAGACAACCCTAGGTGTATTTAAAAATTTGAAAACAGAATTTCGTAGGGGGGGCCCCAAATTTACTTGTTGCCCCAGGGCCCCCGAGACTCTAGCTACGGCCCTGTCTGCTGCTCAAGCATTTTTCTTGTTTTTTTAGTTTGTTCTATTTTCCTAAGAAAACTAACCTCGAAATTAACGCTATGATATAAGCTACTTATAATACCTGAATGAAAAACGATTACATTGAATGTAATTCACTTGAGACAATATGTATGGTTGGAGATTGAATTATCAATACGTTAACAATAGAATGCACAATAAAACTAATTTTATTAAATACTACATTCCTTCATTCTTCTGTATCTCAGAATTTTCTTATTAAATCCAGCAGCATATTATTTATTTCGTTCCAAACAAAATAACTAACAAATATAAAACATTTTTCAAGGAATTTAATTTCGCCTTGCTCTGACTGGTATACCTACCGCTGATAAATAAATTCCACGCATGGAAATATCTCCAGAAAATTGAAAATATTTTCACATATTTCAATGCATAGTTGATGTCGAAAATTGACGTATCCCAATAAATAAAAGCTATAAAGATTAACGGAAGCAGCAGCAGTTTTGCCTGCTGAATATTGCATTAATTTTCATCTATTTAGAGTGATTTTTTCAATAACGTTTACATTTTAAATTATATTTAGTTACTTGCTATCAATTTCAATTAATTCTTTATTATGTTCTATAGAGGGTTTTATATTTATTTGTATTTCATGTTTTATTAATTTTCAATCGTTTCTTTTTTAGTTTCTTTATTTTGTTTGGTTTCAACTTGAGATTGAGTATGGAGAGGTCTTTTAAACTTCTTTTTATTATTATATATGCGATAGTCCTTACTATTACAATTATAAATAAATATAAATATATATATATATATATATATATATATATATATATATATATATATATATATATTCATTCGAATTGTTGTTGCCTGTGAACTATTTCTAATCTTTTGATAATTATTAGCAATAACAGGCTTGTTGAATCTCAAAAAACTCGATTTTATTAAAAAGTTGACGTTTCGCCACGACATTCGTGGCTTTATCAAAACTTTTGAAAAAATTGAAATTTCTTTGACATTTATTGATTTGAAAAAATTTGAATAGAAAAAGACTACTATGTCTCACTAAAATTCAAAGAATAGGGTACTATTTATCTTGTTTTCAAAAATTTCTCATTGCGGCTGTGGCCGTCTTCAAAATCAAAATAATTTGAACCTATTTCGAACATTACGTGGGTAAAGGTTTCTGTGGTTTCCCTTACCATCTAATAATAACAGATTTGAATGTTAATATTGGACTGAATAGCACGTAATAAATAACAAAGAACGGCCACAGCCGAAAAAAATTTTAGTGAGACATAGTAGTCTTTTTCTATTCAAATTTTTTCAAATCAATAAATGTCAAAAAAATTTCAATTTTTTCAAAAGTTTTGGTAAAGCCACGAATGTCGTGGCGAAACGTCAACTTTTCAATAAAATCGAGATTTTTGAGATTCAACAAGCCTGTTATTGCTAATAATTATCAAAAAATTATATATATATATATATATATATATTTATATATAATATATATATATATATATATAATATATATATATATATATATATATATATATATATATATATATATATATATATATATATATATTATATATATATATATAATATATATATATATATATATATATATATATATATATATATATATATATATATATATATATATATATATATATATATATATATATATATATATATATATATATATATATATATATATATATATATATATATATATATATATATATATATATATATATATATATATATATATATATATATATATATATATATATATATATATATATATATATACTTATATATATATATATATATATTATATATATATATATATATATATATTTATATATATCGATTGACCGGTTAGCGGTCAGTAGACTAAATAAAATTCTTTGTTCTCAATGTCTCAACATTGTGTCATAGTTACACGACCTTCATCAGGAGAAAACTACACAATAAAACAATTCCGAGAATGAAAAACAAAATGTAATTGATAATGTAGGTACTCGTAGATATAGGATCAGTATTCTACCATATGTTGTAAAGCTCATGAAGATGTTTTTGAGTACTGATCATATATACCTACTATCAACTGAATGTTATTTTGACATTCTCGAAATTATCGAACCTGATTTTTTTTCTGTTATTCGACTGACAGCTACATATATAAATAATATCGAAATCAATAATTGGTTTTTCTTAATGTTCATTTGTATAATTCAGTTCTCTTGCTATGAGGAATACACTATTCTAGAATACACATAAAGTTCATGACAGATTTTAAAACAATGCATAAGTCGAATAATAGTTTTTCATATTCTATAACAAATGAAATTTCATTGATCCATGTTTAACGTTCACGAAGAATTAGTGAGTTTACTTACTAGAACTCTTCAGTATTGTTTGTTCACTGCAACGGGTTTATAGTTCGATGACAAAGAATGATTTATCATCTTTTACTCAAGTTCTCATTATTTTCAGTTGAATAACATGAATTCACTGTGAGAAATATTAAGCACCTATTTCTATTCAAGAAATAAAAATCAATCGATTGACCAACAAGAATTTCCTCGTACAATAGAATTATTAATTTAACTCTTACTAATAAATCAGATTCTTGCAATTGCCTCAACTCGAAGGAATGCTGCCTTAATCGGATTTGCCTGTAATTATATGAATTATATTGATAAAAGGCGCTTCTCCAACTCAATTGAATAATTATGTTCACTATTAAATCTGGTGACATACTGTAAAGGTCATTGCACAATGGAGGATCCATTTTCTTCGGTTAGAGAATAAGTATGTATATCATATCAATATGTATGTGGTGGAAGAGCAAAATGCATAATTTAACTATGTAGGATGCAACTAAAAGATCTAAACAATCATCGCTTTATTCAAATCATGCAAATTGATGAGTTAAGAAATGTTTTAGAATATACGAGAAATTTGTGAAGGGTATACACACCTTTAGATAATTTTTTGAGAAAATTATTATTGTCTTCTATTGCTGGCACAGATAGTTAAATATCAAAAAATTATTCTTCTTAAATTGAATATGAGGATCAAAGTTTAAACGGTAGCGTTTTCGTTATGCATTACAGCACTGATTTCACGTAAAACACTTTCGAATTTCCCGATGCCCAGGAAAATTCGAGTGCAGACCGATCGGGCATATTCATCGAGAAAAGTGCAGAAGGAATTGTAGTACATGCTCTTTAAACGTGCGCGATTGAAATAACATACGCAATCAATCGTTATTTAGAGGTCGTTTTTATGTTTGATCATTGCATTAAAGAATGAATTATATCTAATGGACACTGAAAATCCCGTGTATTACGATTCTGGGACCTCGGAACTGACTAAATTTCATTCATTGACTGCTCCTTCAGCGCATGCGTGTTTCTGATAATACGACATTGAGCACGGGGAGAGAGAATCCTGTATATATATCTCCGAGGGTGTGTAAGGAAAATAGAAAAAGCGACGGGGTGAAAGAGTGAGCGAGAAGGGTAGAAGAACTGTAGAGGTAGCTTTCACGATTCCGATCGCGCTTGGGCGTGAAAATATATACTGAGTGTTCGTGGCAGACTCACTGTCATATTTTAACATATTCGAAAATAACGGTCGGGGGCTAGCAGATTTGCGTTAGGATTACGAAATAGTCTGATAATCTTGGAGACATTGGACTGAGTTGAGGGAGCTTAGGAACGTATGTGCTGCGGTGGATTTGGAAATCAACTGATCTAAAACAAAGTTGCCAGCCTCAAATGGAATTGGAATTTGGCCCGAATGACAGATGAAAGGTGGACAAAAAAGCTGCTGGAATGGAGACATCTAGCTGACAAAGAAAGCAGATGAAGATTTGCGACTCAATAGGAGCATAATATCAAGAGACTCGTATGTAATTGGGTCCAGATAGCTCAAGACTCAAGCTCAAGTATGGTTTTGCTGCTACGGTCATATGTTTTTCTAATAGTCTTCTCGATAGAGATATAATTCATTGAAATGCAAAGTTCTAGTAGATTTTATGTTAGATAAAGGATCTAAAGATTTTGGTGAATACTAGAAAATAAGATGATATGCGACTTACATTTACATGAAGCGTTCTAAAGCACCCATCATTATATTATGCATTATGTAATGTGATGAATGCTTGAGAACTCTCAAAATTCATCTAAATCTATATATATATATATATATATATATATATATATATATATATATATATATATATATATATATATATATATATATATATATATATATATATATATATGTATATATAGCAACCTCAACTTAGGTAGTTGTGTGGAACCAACAATATACAGTTTATATCGTAAGATTCAAACGTATTCAGGATACGTTTCTGAAATTGCTGGATTAAAGACTGACTGGAATATACCCGACAGTCGAAAATGCTGTTGTCAGGACAAAATATGGTCTCCTAGAGCCATTGGTTCTGCTTGATATTCCTATATAAGAACTCAAATAACCAATTAGATGATTAATCGACATTAGGTAATATTAACCTTCATACTACACCGAGAATTACTAAAAGCTATCAGTTATTTAGGGTGGGTTTCTTCAATACGAATTCTAGCAAGAATTCATCCTTCTCAAGGTTGTGTCGTCCTGTGAACACAGAAGAAGGACTCGACTTACCTCTGTAGTTTAAAATAAAGTATGAACTTTGAAATAAAAACACTTGGCTTATGTTTTACAATATAAAAAATATTTAGATACTGTATTTAGCAGTAACGAAAAGTCGACATGTTTCGAGTTGACATGAACTCATTATCAAGACTGACTACAGGAGAGTATTGCATCGTAATTTATAAAACAGACAAAAGCAAAGGTGATACCTGAAAATCAATTTGTTCGTTTACAAGTGGTAATTGACTATTATGGGCGGAACTTATTTCGAGAATTTCAAGAAGGTCAAGGCGTTTACCCTTGTTACCTGAATGTAACAATTTGGTTTTGTTGAAATTCAGGAAGTGATTGAATTTTATACAATGTTCAGAGAAGCCAGTGGTATTTTTGTTTTGTAAAATTGACTTTTTATGTTCTTCAACACGAATATTTATATTCCTTCCTGTCTGTCCAATATAGAAAGCAGGACATTCGTCGCAAAATATTTTGTAAATACCACTGTTTTCTCCGATGTTAGATTTTTTTTTATTATCGACCAAGAATGACTTCAAGTTTCTTTTATTTGTACAAATTGTTTTAACGTTATTTTTCGATAGTCTGTTACAAATTTTGCTACTCAAATTAGGCACATAATTTATTGGGAAGTATTTTTGTTCTTCATCAATAGTTTGCGTGGGGTATATTGAATGCAACAGATACTTAATTCGTTTTTTCCCAATGAGCTTGTCGATAAGACTTTCATTGTAACCGTTATTGATGGCTAATAATTTAATTGTATTAACTTCAGTTTGAAAATTTGCTTCCGATAATGGAATCGTGAACAACCTATGTATGAACGAATGAAAAGCACTGAGTTTTATTTTAATGTGTTGGTTACTGTCGCTGTGAATTAAAGTATCTGTGAAGGTTGGTTTTCTATAAATGTTGAAAGTAAGAGAATTCAAATTCCTAGCAATCTGAACGACTAAGAAATTCAAGGTACCGTTTTCTACTTGTTTTCTTCTTTTTTTTTTCTACAAAAGAAGAACGAAAACGGTACCTTGAATTTCTTAGTCGTTCAGATTGCTAGGAATTTGAATTCTCTTACTTTCAACATTTATAGAAAACCAACCTTCACAGATACTTTAATTCACAGCGACAGTAACCAACACATTAAAATAAAACTCAGTGCTTTTCATTCGTTCATACATAGGTTGTTCACGATTCCATTATCGGAAGCAAATTTTCAAACTGAAGTTAATACAATTAAATTATTAGCCATCAATAACGGTTACAATGAAAGTCTTATCGATAAGCTCATTGGGAAAAAACGAATTAAGTATCTGTTGCATTCAATATACCCCACGCAAACTATTAATGAAGAACAAAAATACTTCCCAATAAATTATGTGCCTAATTTGAGTAGCAAAATTTGTAACAGACTATCGAAAAATAACGTTAAAACAATTTGTACAAATAAAAGAAACTTGAAGTCATTCTTGGTCGATAATAAAGAAAAATCTAACATCGGAGAAAACAGTGGTATTTACAAAATATTTTGCGACGAATGTCCTGCTTTCTATATTGGACAGACAGGAAGGAATATAAATATTCGTGTTGAAGAACATAAAAAGTCAATTTTACAAAACAAAAATACCACTGGCTTCTCTGAACATTGTATAAAATTCAATCACTTCCTGAATTTCAACAAAACCAAATTGTTACATTCAGGTAACAAGGGTTAACGCCTTGACCTTCTTGAAATTCTCGAAATAAGTTCCGCCCATAATAGTCAATTACCCCTTGTAAACGAACAAATTGATTTTCAGGTATCACCTTTGCTTTTGTCTGTTTTATAAATTACGATGCAATACTCTCCTGTAGTCAGTCTTGATAATGAGTTCATGTCAACTCGAAACATGTCGACTTTTCGTTACTGCTAAATACAGTATCTAAATATTTTTTATATTGTGAAACATAAGCCAAGTGGTTTTATTTTAAAGTTTATACTTTATTCTTTATGATGTTTCACCAAGTGATGTGCGAGAATTCAATCGCAGTTATTTGTAGTTTAAGTGTATAAATACCTAGATGAATAAGACATATTGTTGAATGGGGCTTATGTTCGATAAATGGCATTGATACTTAGTTATAAACCATTAGTATATCATTATTATGAACCGCTAAAACGAACTTCAACAACATCATATCTTCATTGGGATTCGACCCCCCATCTTTCGCATAATAAGTCACATTCATAGGCTCTGTTCCACAGAGGCGACTATATTTAATTTTTTATGGAATATAAATGAGCAGTTATTATGATGCCTTTCATGGGTACGGGAATATTTTGATTGGGGCACGCGTCGCACCATGGCTTTACAACGCCTGATGCAACAGTTCGAATATGTTCGATGAAAAATATAGAAATGGATGCATAAAACGAACGATGATGATGAAACTTCCAGCTATATGTAGTAGATACAGATCGACAATTTTTAATCAAAGGAATATTCAATAGAACATTGACATATCTTCATTGATCACTGTTGGGGTTTTCAAGAAATGTATGGATCTCATAAACATTTCTAGGTACTTGTTACTTTCAATATTTTCTTTGATAATATGCAAATTGTTTCCGAATCGTAACCTATTTATAGTTAATCAAAATGAAAGTCAATTAGTACAATAACTATGTAGTAAATAATCAAACAGATAATACTATATTGAATTTTGATCCTTAATTCATTTTAAACATTTCAAATTTTTAAACTATACAGTGTGTATCACGACGTAGAATAGAAATCTGAAAATGTGTGTACGCATAGCGGTTTGTTGGTGTACCGAAAATGACTATTTCCTTCCTCATTTTGAATAGAATTCCCTATTCACTGTTGCATATTTAGATTTTGCGAATAATTCTAATGAAGCATATTCTATACCTAAAATTAACCGTTTTCGAAATAGAATCAATTTTACGAAAAAAAATGGCTTCTGCGGTCGAAACACACATTATATAAAGAAAATGGATGCATCTTGTTGCTGAAATAGAGAATTTTGAATTTTCTACGTTTGATTAAATTATCTAGAGGATAATCGAAAAATATTTATAGTAATTAAAACACGAAAACTTGCTATTCTCAACTAGAGTACCTCTTATATCCATAGCCTATAATCAACTATTTTCAAAATAAAATTAATTATATAATTAAAAAACACTTTTTCTACTCGGTGAATACTACGTTATGAGAATTATTTATGAGAGATAAGTAGTCCCTACGGCGGAAAGTAATTAATTACCTCCCTGAAGCTGTAGTTGAAAACAAAGGTAATTAAAATAAATTTTTCCAAATTTGAGATAACTGAAAAAATTATACTACACAACTCGGATGGCATGTGTTGACCAGTCTCGGTCTATTTTGCCAGACCTCGTTGTTGCTCGGGCTCAATCTACGTTCTCGACTGATAAGTATCGCTTGCCTCCCTTGTAGTGTAAATACCTATTTATACCTCGCAATCGTCTGGTATTGATTAAATCCAGGCTAGAACTTTATTTATGAATTTATGAGTTTTACTTATATATATATATATATATATATATATATATATATATATATATATATATATATATATATATATATATATATATATATATATATACATATATATGAATATATATATATATATATATATATATATATATATATATATATATGTATATATATATATATATATATATATATATATATATATATATATATACACTGTGTCCGTAAAGTATGGAACAAATTCATTTTTAGCTAAACAGACCATTTT
The DNA here is from genome assembly GCA_030704885.1 of Cynegetis impunctata. NCBI lineage: Eukaryota > Metazoa > Arthropoda > Insecta > Coleoptera > Coccinellidae > Cynegetis > Cynegetis impunctata. The sequence continues at coordinate 125,173 of JARQZK010004463.1, read as the reverse complement.
AAGAAATAATCATGAAACACGTCGATTTTTTATTTCAATTTACCGTATTTTAAAATAATAATCTAATATACAGGGTGAATTACTTTCGAGTAATGACGTCACCGTCATTTTTTTCAAATGGAACATCCTCATTTTGTCTCAATTTTCGGATTACTCTAGCTGAGCTGATTCCAAAAATGTGTCACATGTTGATTCCAATTGGTACAGGGTGGACAAAAATACAATAGTTTTGTGTGTGCTCATAAAGTAACGCGTAACATTCTTCATTAGTTAAATTAACAATGTTATCAAAAATACTTATTGTCTAGCGGACAGAATATGATGGAATACATGACTTTATAAATGTTCGAACTGCAATCCTTGCTGTATTTGACAGTAACCCAAACGGTGTACAAATTCTTGTTGAACCTTGTGTATGCTTTCTTGAGTAATATTGTTTATTTCTGTTCGAATTCATTTTAATTCTTCAATATTTGCTGGTTTCGTTTTATAAACAACATTCTTCAGATGGCCCCACATAAAATAATCCAACGGATTGAAATCTGGTGACCTCGCTGGCCATTCAGTAGGTCCACGTCTACCAATCCACCTGTTCGGAAAAATTTCATCTAGGTACCTTCTAACATCTACAGCATAATGTGGAGGTGCACCATCCTGTTGAAACCATAAACTTTCATCAAAACCTCCAGGATTACGTCTGCTGGGAAACGAATTACGTAAAGTAGGTACGAGATACCCCCTTAAAAACTCAAGGTACGTTGCCCCGTTTAAATTACCTTCGATAAAGTAGGGTCCAATGATTCGATTTCTTACAATTTCAGCCCACACATTTACCTTTTGCGGGTATTGTTTATGATGCTCACGCATCCAGCGGGGGTTTTCTTTTGCCCAGTATCTACAATTCTGACGGTTAACCTCGCCATTTAACGTGAAAGAGGCCTCATCAGAAAATATGTTTTGTACCAAGAGAGGGTCTCGGTGACAATTATCCATCATTTCTTCGCAAAATTGTATTCTACTATCGGGATCATCTTCGTTTAATTTTTGCACAAGTTTGATTTTAGAAGGATGCCATTTTTCAAGCTCCAATAGTTTGTGTACCGTTGTTTTGCTAACACCGATATCGCGACTAGCTTTACGCACAGAAGTGTGCGCATCTTCTTCAAAACTCAGTAAAACATCTAATGCTGTATCAGCATTTGCATAGGGACGACCTGATTTACGTACATTTTCAACCGTACCAGTTTCCCGAAATTTCTTTTCAATCTTACTGACTGTTGAACGCGTTATAGGTCTTTCTGAATATTTATCATTAAACAAATTGCACACTTCCATCTGAGTTCGCGATCTGTCTCCATACCCAATCATCATAAGTATTTCAATTTTTTGTTTTACACTTAAATCCATTTCTACTTCAAATTAAATCTAAGCAATAATTAAAACATTCACGAATACCAAAAATATTGTAGTACTAAACTGTCACTGAACATCAATAAATTTCTAAACAAGTAATGACATTTCACAAAGAAATAGACAACTATGTATTTTTTAAATTGATAAGAAATAATTTCTTTCATATTCTGTCTGCTAGACCACAAGTACCAAACATGTTTGGAAACAGCTCATTTTTATTAATCTAAAAATGTAAAAAACTACAGGGTGTTACATTTAAACCAATTGCCGCTAGACAATAAGTATTTTTAATGATATTGTTAATTTAACTAATAAAGAATGTTACGCGTTACTTTATGAGCACACACAAAACTATTGTATTTTTGTCCACCCTGTACCAATTGGAATCAACATGTGATACATTTTTGGAGTCAGCTCAGCTAGAGTAATCCGAAAATTGAGACAAAATGGGGATGTTCCATTTAAAAAAATTACGGTGAAGTCATTACTCGAAAGTAATTCACCCTGTATATAAGATTATTATTTTAAAATACGGTAAATTAAAATCAAAATTCGACGTGTTTCATGATTATTTCTTAAAATGGTGTGTTTAGCTAAAAATGATATTGTTCCATACTTTACGGACACAGTGTATATATATGTATAGATATATATATATATATATATATATATATATATATATATATATATATATATATATATATATATATATATATATATATAAACAGTGTGTCCACGGATGGGGTGCCCAAGAGGAATAACTTTTTTATTTTCAGTTTTAGAGAAAAATGTTATTTTTGATAAAAAGTTTTGCTTGTTAAAAAAACCCCATAAAATTAAACAAAATTCAAGTTTTGCAAAACCTGCTTCATTTTATATACAATTTTATGGAGAAACCTCAATAAAAATGTAATAATAATCTAGTGAATGACTTTTGCGATTTCCTAGGTAACTGCCAACATCGGTGAATAATTTCATAATTGTCAATCTTTTTCAAAAATGCTTACTCTTCAACAAAGAATATATTTTGTAAAGTGCTATGGAATTGGGGGTGTTTCGTTTAAGTACGCAATTCATTTATCTAATGAAAAATATCCTAATGTGCCAGTTACGAAGAATGCATTAAAAAAATTGATAAAGAAATTCGATGAGACAGGATTTGTTGAAGACAAAAAGAAAACGAAATAGACGTACTCTGAGAACGATGATGCAGTTTCTGTCCTAGCTATGCATTCAGTATGGACAAATCTGAAGTGAAGTTTACGAAAAAGAGTAGCAGAAGTTGGTTTATGTAAATATTAACAACAATTATAAAAATTAAAACCATACTTTGTTTCATTTTAATGTAATAATCCATTTGTTACATTACCGCACGCTACAGCAGTGCGGTATAGTTATTTGTGCAACCAGTTCGTAATGAGCGTATTTCTCGCTTCGCTCGTTGCGCAAAAGAACGCGAGTTACGAAAAATAGTGTTTCCCAACGTGTTTCACACAATATTTTTTCTAATTTTGAATAGGATGTGACTATTTGAATTTAAATTAAAAGTATCAAAACGTCCCTACAAGCGTACCTCGTCTAGTGAATTCGGAGATATTTATTTTTCACTTCGTTGCTATGGAAGTATCGTTAGTGTCATATTTCGTAATTTCGATAGTGTTTGTCTATGAATTTCATTGTCAAAAAATTTAAAATAATAATCGCTTTTCTTTTCGTAAATAATTACTTGAATTTGTTTTAAAGTAGAAGAATATATACTGCAATGTCCGATTCAGAGAACGACGTACCGAGCGACATCGAGGAAGCGGCTCAATCTGCGCTATCTACAATTATTCCTAAGAAGTCGAGGAGCAAGTATGATTTGTCCTATGGGAAATTTTGTTTATGGTGTGAACAAAAAAGGATTACTAATTTGAACGAAAAAGTTTTGCTAGCGTATTTTCAAGAAAAAAAGGGAATGAAGAATTCAACCTTGTGGAGCTTATATTCGATGTTAAGAACCGAATTGTGCTTGAAGAGAAATATTGACATCAAGAAGTATACAAATTTACTGGCTTTTTTGAAACGACATTCTGAAGGTTACCAGCCTAAAAAGTCATAGTTCTAGTAGTTTAGTCTTACAATGATTCTGTATTTTTCACAATTAATGGCGAAATTTACTTTTCATCAACAGTTGCGAAATATTTTACTTTTCGTAACCAGTTGCGAAAAGTAAGACGTTTCAAAACGTCGATGAGTTTTGAAAAGTGTCACTTTATATGTCGAAATTAGAAAAAGAATATTACCGCACTGTTATTTTCTAATTGCTTAGCAACTGACTATTATTCTGGAATGTTGAGCTTTTCGCATAGAAAACAGGTCAAAATAGTGTCACTTTTCCCACGATCGGTGAAAAAATTGTATATGAAATAAAGCAGGTTTTGCATAACTTGAATTTTGTTTCATTTCATGGGGTTTTTGAACAAGCAAAACTTTTTATCAAGAATAACATTCATCTCTTAAACTGAAAATAAAAAAGTTTTTCCTCTTGTGCACCCCATTCGTGGACAACTGTATATATGTATGTATATACAATGTATCCCAGTGGAAATGAAACAATTAAGAGAAGTATCTTATTTTGAATGCAAAGAATGGCCAAAGACGTAGAATATGCAAATATTTTCCAATCCGCAAGTTCAAACCTCACCTCTAAAATCTTCAACAGCATAAGGGGTCGAGTGATATTTCATTTGAAAAGTTGTTAGTTTTTATTTTCAAAGCTATGTCGCTTTTTAGAAATTTCGTGCGAAACTGCGCCTTCAATTGAAAAATAAACTTTCGTAGAAAGGCACCTCTTGTTTCAAGAGCAAAAATGGTCAAATACGTAAAGTTTGTTTTTGAGGGGGAAAATCTGCGAATATTTTCCATCCTTCAAAAACATAAATGGAATGAGGGGTTGAGTTGTATGTACCTCCTTGGAAAGGTTATCAAAGCCTCTTTCCAAAGATGTCTCATTTTTGGAATTTTCAATATACTTCAGAATAACTATTTCAATAAATTTTGAAACTGAGCACCGCTTCCTTGCATGCAAGAATACAGGTTGTATTCAGATCGTTGTCGGTCATTTTGTAGAATTTAATTTATCATCAGCGCTTACCTACTCGTCTACAAATATTTGTCGTGAAACTACTATTCTCTGAGTGTGGCGTAAACTTTTGCACCCATAAAAAAAATACAGGAGTGACAATTCGTCCCTTTAATAAAGTTTCCCTTCTTCCAATCCAAGTACCACTAGACCCCTCATTGCTTTTAAGGGTGGATGTCACCCCCACGTGGGGTTGAAAAATATTCGAAAGTTATTTTCCCCTCGAAAACAAACTTCACCTGTTTGGTCATTTTTTGTTTTCAGAACAAGAAATGCATTGATCGTTTCCTTAGGGACATACTGTAGATATATATTTGCAATCCTAAAATATATGAATAAATATTGAGGAAATTCGTAGTAAATAAGTTTCGTGAAAATCTATTTTCACTCATAGGTATTAGGTACATCCTCAAAAATTTCAATCAGAAAAAACAATATAGTTAAAATATTGGAGATTTTTCCATATTTACCTAACACTCTTAAAGCTTAAGTTTATTACCTCCGGCACGAAGATCGTGTTATCTATCCCTCGAATAACAGCGCATCCTTCGTATGCGTAGCTGCTGCGACGAAAGAAAAACGAAGGGTAAACCTCCCCACGCATTCACGCAACACGAAGCGTTAGGGGTAGCTTGACTGGGGTTGATCTAGATATATAGGTGTTTCAGTGTTATAGGTTTTTGATTATCCTTATTCGAACAGATGCATTGGCAGTTTCAAAGATTTATATGTCACGAAGAAATGATGATCCATAGTAACTATATCGGCAAAAAATTTAGACTGATCTCTCCAACTTTCTTTACAAAAAAAATTGTATTTGGAGCGAATTATATGATTCGACAAAGATTTGGTTTGAAATCAACAGTGTTGAATGGAATATATTTTTTAAAGGCCTATCTGAAAATTTTTGAACCGAAATAAAAATCTATTTTTTCAAGGTTAGTGTTAACGATACTGTACACTGCAACTGAACTAACAACCGAATATTCTATTGAAAGTTATTGAAAAACAAAGGACATAATATGATTTTCATGATATCTATTAGGTAGCACCTAATTAAACTAGTAAAAAAAGCGAAACCAATAACTAACCAAGAGTAGAATATTACAAGAATTACCTATATTTCTGATACTTGTAACTTCTTTCCAACCTAGTGTCGCACATAGGCTATCGTCTTTATATATATATATATATATATATATATATATATATATATATATATATATATATTTATATATATATATATATATATATATATATATTTATATATATATATTTATATATATATATATATATATATATATATATATATATATATATATATATATATATATATATATATATATAGATATATATATATATAAATAAAGATATAGATACAGAGTGAATACTTTGAGTTGAAAATCTCGAAAAGGAAGCATTCACGACTGGAGAAAGGAAACACCGTGAATATAAAATCATTAAAAACATAAAAGAGAAAGTCAAAAATAACAACCTAGTACTAACCAAAGCCGACAAAGGAAACACTTTAGTATGTTTGAAGCAAGAAGAGTACTTTGAAAAAATGGAAGAGGTCTTATCCAAATTAGATATTTCCCTTTTACAAAAAGATCCCACGACGTCCTTTTTAACTCAAATTAAATCGAACGTACAACAAGCGTCAGAATTGTTGGATTCCTTTTATCTAAAGAAAAAAGTTATTCCAATGAGTGCTGAACCTCCCGAATTATTCGGTCTTGTTAAAGTACACAAAGACGGCCTAACCATTAGACCAGTTGCCTCGTTTTCGAAAGCTCCTTCTTGTAAACTTTCAAAATTTCTCAACACAGCCTTCAAAGAACATACTCATTTCTCTCCAAAATATAGTGTGAAAAACTCATTAGAACTCATACAAAAATTAGAAAAACTCGATTTTGATAAAAATTTTAAATTAGTGTCCTTCGACGTCTCCAACATGTTTCCTAACATACCTACGGAAGAGTGTATACCTCTAATTGAAAACATCTTAGAAAAACAAAAAACTCTTCCAGCAACAAAAACAGAATTCTCAACATTATTTAATGTTGTTTTGAGACAGAACTTTTTTAGATTCAAAAACAAAATATATTTACAGAATTCAGGTCTTCCTATGGGTTCTCCCCTCAGCCCGTTATTAGCAGACATATTCATGGACAACATGGAAACCACAATATTAGAATCAGATCTATCTAAAAAACATATTATTTTTTGGTACCGCTATGTGGATGATATCTTGGTTGGATTCAATGGGACAGACCGACATATTAAATTATACCTAACATATCTAAATTCAATACATGATAAGATCAAGTTCACAGTAGAAACATAACAAAATAATTCGTTAAATTTTCTCGACCTAACAATATCGAAACAACAGGATAAATTTTCATATAGAATATTCAGGAAACCTACTTTCTCAGACGCCATCATAAGTTATAATTCTTTCAGTCCAATTAGCCATCGACTCGCGGCTCTTAACTCAATGATTCACAGGGCTTTTTCGGTTCCTTTATCAAAACAAGACCTTATGGTAGAAATTGACGTGATTCGCGCGATAGGTATTAACAATGATTTTCCACTAAAAATTATAAATAGTTTAATTTCGAAAAAAGAGAAACATTTTATCAATTTGAAATTATATGGACCATACTGCAATAACAAAATGTACAAAAGTTTGTGAGCATCCCTTATACGCACATCCCCGCTTCAAAGATCATTCAATTCTTTAAAAATAATAATTTGAAATACTGCTTTTTCGAGTCACAGCAGATTAGATAGAATGATTTTTAATAACAAAATGTCAAAAGTCCGATCCAATGAAGAGGAACAGCGAATTTATAGAATGGACTGTGAAGAATGTAATTCAACATATATAGGTCAGACCGGGAGATGTTTTTGAAACCAGGCTAAAAGAACATCTAAAAATTCAATCAGCATTTAGGGAACATCTAGAGTCAAAAAAACATATAACCATCTCATCCTCTTTCAATCCAAAAATTCTTCATTACTGTGATAAAGGTATGATAATGAACTTCCTGGAAGCCATGGAAATAAACAAGATCCAAAAATCCCATAATTACATTCTTCTTAATGACCAGTTAGACTTAAACCACTCCCCACTGTTAAATCTCTGATAACTTGGACCCATCGATTACATTTTACCACCCCCAGGTACCGAACCGAAATACGTATATATTTTCAAGCGATGTCTTTGCAATTATGTATTCAGTCTTGATAATGTTGTAACAGGCGAAACTAGTCGAATAAAAAGTTATTTTCATTTTGTGGTTTTTAGACAAGTTAATTTCTTATTATTTAATTTTTTTAATATAAATATGAACTACCACAGAGTTGATTCATCGTCCATCGAATTTATTATATATATATATGTATATATATATATATATATATATATATATATATATATATATATATATATATATATATATTTATATACAGAGTGAATACTTTGAGTTGAAAATCTCAAAAAGGAAGAATCCTTGTTTTCCATTACATATACGACAAAAAATATAGAAGCTTCATACCAACAATTTTTTAATATTATTCATATATGGCTGTGTAATCGAATATGAACTTTCCGTCTGAACGACCTTAACGTCAGGATTTCATTTGAATAATTGCGGATAAGTTAAGGTCGTTCAGGCGGTAAATTCCAATTGGATTACAGAGCCATATGTGACGTATCGTGAAAATTGTCCAAAGTTTAATGTTTTTGCCGCAGAATACGAATCAACAATAAAAAACAGAGGTTCCCATTTCAAAATTCAAAGTTAACCCCTTCTCTCCCCACAAGAGTGAAGGAAATGGAATTGGTTTTAGCATAAGTGGACTTCCCCTTCAAAACCATCAATCTTTCATTTGAAACATTTTTCCGTAAGATGTTTCCTTATCAAGACAGTCAACTGATTCAACTTGAAAAATTCACCCTGTATATATTAAAATATGTATATATACCTAGATATATATATATATATATATATATATATATACTACAAAGAGGAGATTTATCGCGGGGAAATAGTATATAAAACGAAAGCAAAATTATCGGTCTAGCCCGCATATGTCGAAGCAGCCGTTGACACGTGTTTCGGACTCATTGGTCCTCATCAGAACGGCGTAGCCAAGTAAGCGATGGAAAACCTGGACATGAAACAGCAACAACAAGCAGAATCCTTTGCTTCGGAAGACAATCACACATTTGTGGTACATTGTTCGAACTCTCCGGTTTGGGAGATTTGGTCAAACTCTGACCACGGAGGCGATTAATGCCATCCGCGAGATCCTGGACCGTGGAAATAAACTACAAAGAGGAGATTTATCGCGGGGAAATAGTATATAAAACAAAAGCAAAATTATCGGTCTAGGTAGAGAGTTCGAACAATGTACCACAAATGTGTGATTGTCTTCCGAAGCAAAGGATTCTGCTTGTTGTTGCTGTTTCATGTCCAGGTTTTCCATCGCTTACTTGGCTACGCCGTTCTGATGAGGACCAATGAGTCCGAAACACGTGTCAACGGCTGCTTCGACATATGCGGGCTAGACCGATAATTTTGCTTTTGTTTTATATATATATATATATATATATATATATATATATATATATATATATATATATATATATATATATATATATATATATTATAAACTTTAAAATAAAACACACTTGGCTTATGTTTCACTATATTATAATATTTAGATACTGTATTTAGCAGTAACGAATAGTCGACATGTTTCGAGTTATGAACTCATTATCAAGACTGACTTCAGGAGAGTATTACATCTTATTCTATAAAACAGACAAAAGCAAAGGTGATACCTGAAAATCAATTTGTTCGTTTACAGAGGGTAATTCACTATTTTGGCAGAACTTATTTCGAGAATTTCAAGAAGGCCAAAGCGATTTTTTTTTGTTACCTGAATATGTAACAATTAGGTTTTGTTGGAATCCAGGAAATGATTAAATTTTATACAATGTTCGGAGAAGCCAGTGATATTTCTATTTTGTAAAATTGACATTCAATATACCCCTCGCAAACTATTAATGAAGAACAAAAATACTTCCCAATAAATTTTGTGCCGAACTTGAGTAGCAAAAATTTGTAACAGACTATCGAAAAATAACGTCAAAACAATTTGTACAAATAAGAGAAACTTGAAGTCATTCTTGGTCAATAATAAAGAAAAATCTAACATCGGAGAAAACAGTGGTGTTTATAAAATATTTTGTGATGAATGTCCTGCTTTCGATATTGGACAAACAGGAAGGAATATATACATTCGTGTTGAAGAACATAAAAAGTCAATTTTACAAAATAAAAATACCACTGGCTTCTCCGAACATTGTATAAAATTCAATCACTTCCTGGATTTCAACAAAACCAAATTGTTACATTCAGGTAACAAGGGTTAACGCCTTGACCTTCTTGAAATTCTCGAAATAAGTTCCGCCCATAATAGTCAATTACCCCTTGTAAACGAACAAATTGATTTTCAGGTATCACCTTTGCTTTTGTCTGTTTTATAAATTACGATGCAATACTCTCCTGTAGTCAGTCTTGATAATGAGTTCATGTCAACTCGAAACATGTCGACTTTTCGTTACTGCTAAATACAGTATCTAAATATTTTTTATATTGTGAAACATAAGCCAAGTGTTTTTATTATTCAATCATTTCCGGGATTTCAACAAAACGCAATTATTGTTACATTCAGGTAATAAAGGAAAGCGCCTTGACCTTCTGGAAATTCTCGAAATAAGATCAGCCCATAATAGTCAATTACCCCTTTTAAACGAACAAATTGATTTTCAGGTATCACCTTTGCTTTTGTCTGTTTTATAAAATAAGATGTAATACTCTCCTGAAGTCAGTCGTGATAATGAGTTCATAACTCGAAACATGTCGACTATTCGTTACTGCTAAATACAGTATCTAAATATTTTTATATAGTGAAACATAAGACATGTGTGTTTCATTTAAAAGTTTATACTTTATTCTTTATGATGTTTCACCAAGTGATGTGCGAGAAGTCAATCTCAGTTATATATATATATATATATATATATATATATATATATATATATATATATATATATATATATATATAGATGTATATGTGAATATACATATACATATACATATACATATATATCATATAATATATATATATACATATATATATAATAAATATATATATATATATATATATATATATATATATATATATATATATATATATATATATATATATATATATATAACTGAGATTGACTTCTCGCACATCTTAAAATGCCGATAGCTTCATTTTGAATATCAACCGATCTAAAGCTTGCATTCTTTTTCCCATGCTCAATGTGTTTCTTCAAAATCAAATCTCCCGCGTTAATTCGCAGCTTGTATAAGTCCTCGAGAATACCTTCGGGGTATAATATATGCTAAAGGCACACTTCCGAGAAACGATTTAGCAGCTTTCAGTGCCGCCTTATGGAAGTGGGTTTCCATGTGCTGTTTGCACTGCTCGTGAACATCTTTGAACTCACAACTGGCTTTATGATAAATGATCCCAATAGGCGTCTAAAAGTGCTTGGATTTGGCGGAAACAACGTACAACATTCACAAAAGGGCCCTTTTTGGAGCCTGGAATAAGCCTACCATGGAGAGTACGCTTCCAACCAGGAGTAGGTAATTAAATTTTCTCTTTGAATGTTTGGCGTCTTCCGCAAAATTGTATGTCGAAAAAGGAGACCAACAGTTTTCCAGGAATTCTTTTTTCTTTACGGTTGATAACAACGATGCTCGTCGAATGAATCGACGGATGTCATTTTCGTTGCAGTAATCTATTGAAGACTTATTATCCAAATCCAGATCTTTGGATGAGCAAGGTATCGGAAGATCAGCCTAAGAATCATCATAAAGACTTGTGCCAATATAAGAGTCCGGAACCAGTTCCTGAGACTGAGTATCTCCCGTTGTGGTAACCGATCTAGAATCATGCGATATTGTTTCCATTTTGTTCTCTTTTTTCTTTTGTACTTCTTCATCCTGCTCATCGCAGTCACTGCTTCTTCCGCTAGGCTTTTTTCTTTTTAAATTCACTATGAAACAATATATTTCATATGGGTAGGTACAAGAATGATAACTGAAAAATCTATTCCCTTTTATATACCATACGAAGATTTTTGAATCACTATCCTAACTAACTCCAGTGGGTGCAAAGCAACTTAACTTCAAACCTGAAAAATCGGTACCTACTAAAAAGTGTTCATTTTGATGGGTATCAAAGCAAGCAACTTTTAGTATAGGTTTTTCAACTTCTACCGTTAATTAAAAAAAATATAACCTTACAACACAATTTATAGCTATGCAGGCCATGACAATAGCCAATCAACGTAGAGAATGATTCGACAAAAGATTATGTACACCGCAAACGCTAGCGTCGGATTTAGTCTTAACTTCGACTTGGGACTACGATATCTTTGCATTTGACTACATGAATCTCTAGAGGCGGGTCAACTGCCCCTACCTGCCCCCCTTGGCGACTCCCTTGTAGATAGTTATTACTGTATATTCGATTCTATTTACTTAGTTGTTATACTACAATGCTACTAGATGCATCAAGTAATATGTCAATTCAGAAAACATTTAAAAGTAATTTATAGATATATTTATCACGCATTATTCAAAGTTAACAAGCTGATGTTTATAAAAAAACATTAGTAGGTATTGCGAGCCTATTGAATTGTATATCACGCGCTCCTCCATGATTTGTGCTACAGATTTCTAACGGATTCTCAAAATTAGTCTCACGAAATACCATATCCAAGAATGGAGATGCTAAACATCAAAAAATGTTTTCAAAAGTAGATACAATTTGAGTACCCACTATAAAGAAATGTTTTCATTACTTATCAAACATTTATTTTATTACATTTATTTTTATAATATTCCACACATTCCATTTTCCAAATCAATCTTATCAACATCATCAAGAAATTGAATTAAAATTTTATCGTAAAATGTAGTAGATCATCTTGCTCCTGATAAAGAAAGAATATACACAAATATATGAACGATAATGTAATACTATATTAAACAATAAGGTTCGAAAACGACTCTTTGCACACGAGCGAGACAAATTGATGTAGGTACTTAGTAAAAGGCGCGGTCCACAAGTCGAGCGAGTTTGCAAAGAGGTTTTTAAAAGGGTTTTTCACGATACATTTTATACGACTGTAAATAGTAGCCACACTCATCTTGAAGCATTCCTTCAAAATTAAGCCCGGCAAAGCAGTATTATTTTGCATCTTCGTTTCTGTAATGGAGAATATTTTATTTCGGTGTCGCTTTATCAAAACAGTGCTCCAAAGCATTGTAGTCATTTTCCTGTTGCATCCCTGCAGTCGACCCTTTTTCTGGTTTCATGAGAGCAGAAGACACTGACGACTTCATCTTTTTTGAAACTTTTCATTTCTCGTAGAGTCATCAACATAGCCTTCTGCAACTGTACTGGATTTCCACCTTCCATGTCGTTCGAGAGCTAGCAGATCTGAGACAGAATTCACTAACATTGTGGCTGATGAACGCCGAAAACAGTGTCCCGTATAAGATTCTGGATTCTCTAACATCAACAACTTTCTTTAAAATGTTGCCAATTTTGTTGACGCCAACGTTTTGGCACATTTTTTTGGTACATTTTCCGTTTTGATAGTTCTAAAAAAACCTTTCTGTCTTCAGATTGAGAGGGCGAAGAGCACAGTACTTCTTCAGGACGGTGTAAAGTGTAAGCGAGCTCGGTATCTTCGTTTTTGTATTCTTTGATCAGCATAGCAGTGCAGAAATCTTTCGTGTACCAGACAGCACCAGACAGTCCAACTGCCACCACCGCCTTGATAGGTAAATATTTGTCGTCTGATGCTGTCGTCAAAAACCGGTGAAAATCGTCTTCTGTGAGGATTCAGGACTTGTTGGGGACGTAGTTTTGGGATTTCGTTTGATTAACGCTTGTAACTTTCTATGGCTTCCAAGATCCATATTGTGATTTGCATTTAACGTTGATTTGAGCATCAAACAAGTAATGTACAATGTCCAGGATTTATATCTTTTGTAAATTTCTTCAAAATATACAATCACTGCATTATCCGAGAAGGTTTCGACATTATTCCATTCCATAAATGGCAAAGTGTTTTCCGAGTTTTCCATGAGCATAACCTCAATTTCTGCAGCAGTCGTATAAAATTCTTTTTTTTTCTGTTATTCAAATGCTTTAAACTTAAATTTTCAAGAGTGTTCATGGAAAAAAAATTCGACAACAAACACAGACACACGACCCCTCCCACTTGCACACTTTTGTGAGTTGCTGGTGTATACTTTTGTGCCGCGTAGACAGCCGAAGAATTAGATGGAACATTGGTCGTAAAGTGTGAATTGTAGACAAAAACAATTATTCAAATTATTGTTTCATTTGGAGTGTAGAAGATAGATAAGAGCTTTACTTGCATTTACATCATTTTCATGAAATATAGAACTCTCAACATGTTGATGTCCGATCATTACCCGATGTCATTATCGATATTTAAATATCGATAATGACAACTTTTGAATAAGTAAATTAATAAATAAAATTATATCATAATATCGATGTTTTTAACAACTTATCGTAATTTCGTCACAAGGTATTTTACAAATAAAGCAGTTGTTAAATATTCAATATAATATATAAATATAATTATATAATAAAATGATTTACCTACTCTAAATTAAATTGTTACAGATAAATTGACTGCATGAAATCAATAGCTACCTCTACCTTTGTCTTCTAAATCCGACGCTAGCGTTTGCGGTGTCCATAATTGTAATCTTTTGTCGAATTCTCTACGTTGATTAGCTATCGTTATGGCCAGCATTGCTATAAACTGTGTTGTTAGGTTACTTTTTTTTGATAGATTGTAGAAGTTGAAAAATCTATACTAAAAGTTGTTTGCTTCGATACCCATCAAAATGAACAATTTTTAGTACAGAGTTTTCAACTTCGAAGTTAGTTTGGATAGTCATTAAAAAATCTTCATATTGTATATGAAAGGGAATAGATTTTTCAGTTATCATTCTTCTACCAACCTTTATGAAATATATTGTTTCACGGTGAATTTAAAAAGAAAAAAGCATAGCGGAAGAAGCAGTGACAGCGATGAACAGGATGAAAAAGTTCAAAAGGAAAAGGAGAACAAAATGGAAACAATATTGCATAACTCTAGGTCGGTTACCACAATGGGAGATACTCAGTCTCAGGAACTAGTTTCGGACTCTTATATAGGCACAAGTCCTTATGATGATTCTGAGGCTGACCTGCCGATACCTTGCTCATCCAAAGATCTGGACTTGGAGCCCGATTCTTCAATAGATTACTGCAACGAAAATGACATAATTTATCATAAGGCCATTCTATAAGTTCAAAGATGTTCACGAGCAGTGCAAAAAGCACATGGAAACCTACTTCCATAAGGCGGCACTGGAAGCTGCTAAATCGTTTCTTGGAAGTGTGCCTGTAGATGTGCAACTCAACAAATCGTCGCCTGAATGCAGAAGTAGTATAAGTCACAGATAGTTAATTTTACAGGAGAAGCTTTTTTTGTTGGTCTTTATAAATTGCTATTTTTCAGAACATTTTCAAATTCAATTCAATATGAAAATACTTTTCTTTTGGAGTGCAGTAATCAATGCGATCAGAAGTCGATTTTTGTATAAAATGTGGACATATAATTGTTTACAAAATTAAAAATATGCTATGTCCAGAAGTGATGGACTTACAATAGTGAACCTCGTTGACTTAATATAGTTCTGAATTGAAACAACTTGTTTTATCTTTATCTTTTATTGATTCGACAAGAAAAAAAAATATTATGGACCTTCGAAAATAGAACAAAAGTTTCATGTTCAAACGAAACTACTTTCTATACAATGGTAACTGAATAATACTTTACATGACAAAGACAAAATAAGGCACTCATTCTTCGACTAAAAAATGGCATATTACTCGCTATAATCTTCTTCTTCTTGCTGCTGGGCTGAAGTAAATGGAAGATTTTTGAAAAAATCATGATATTGACCAGTGATAACTCCCCTGTTACAAAGGTACATCAAATGATCATATTTTTTTTTTCTGCAATGGTAGTTTGCAGTTGAACAAGGGTTTGAGTTGAACTTCTTTCATATCAAGTTGAATTTTTCGTCTACCCTTTTGAATCAAATTCAGTCTATCATATTCAGCTTGACTGTATTCCATTTTATAAAGCAAAGTGTTCGGAATTTCGGGGTCAAACTCAATTATTTTGAACTTGCTCATGTATATTTTCTCATTTTTGGCGTTCTTGTCAAAGTTGATAGCAGTTTGCTGTTGGAGGCCTTTCAAGTCGTACACATCTAACTGGGATAATTCGTGTTCAGAATAAATTGGCTTGCTTCGTTTTGCTGTCCTAACAACGGAATACCATTGTTCTGGTGTGAACACTGGAATATTTCTGGAGGCCTTTTCTATAACGCTATGAACGCAGTCACCTTCACTTTGAGTATGGCCTGGTTCTAAGAATGTGTGGCGTATCTTAATCGAATGAATCTGAGATAAATAATTATACAGAGCAAAAAGATTCTTGTTACGGTTCTGACCAGCGCAATTATCGCTGTAAAATGAAAACTCGTTGGCACTACCATTCATTTGATCGCGTATATATAGTAGAAGACAGCTTCCTATCTCTGATGAGCCTCGCTTAGCAATGCACTCATACCACATGTAACATTGGCAAGCTTTTGTGGCCAAGTTGTAGACTGTAAAGTTGTATGTTGATAATTTCAGTTTATATAGTACGCTAAACCAACATTGGACTTTGGAGTAGGTAGTACTTGCTGTAAATCAAAAACAGCGACGCACAATGTGGATTTTTGACATGCCAAATCCTTATCACTGTTTTTTAGCTGGCGAGATACATCTCTGTTTTTCAAATGGCATGTGTATTTTTCTTCCATTTCCATGTTCACTTTATCTGCTGCATTCTGAAACATATGGCAGGTATCACATAAATCCTTCTTAGGCTGGAAGAAAGATATATTAAATTCTCCATTGAATATCTGCCTGTATATACTTTCTGTGGCAGTTTTTTCGATGTTGTTCTCCTGGCAATATTCTTGATATAAGACGTACATTTTGGCAACATTTAAAGTAGATGGTAGGTATTTTCGCTCGGTTGATTTCCGACAATAGTGGCTCTCTACAGTACTGAAGGAATTTATATGGCTTCTAACTGAGTCCTTAACTGATTCATCCAATTTAGAGTTCTGACAGGCTTTACCTCTTTTATCTTCTAATACAGCACCCGAATTTCCCATTTTTGCAAATACAGTTTGCACCATTTGCCCGCTGATACCCAGAGTGTTAAGAAAGAATTTTTTACAGACAGCTATTGTTGTTCCATTATCTTTGAACGAATAAGTATAAGTTACTTGCCTCATATGTGAACCTTCATTTTATTCACCCACCTTGGTACGTTTTCGAGATCGCTGTTTTGGTTCGCATTTCACAAATTTTGAAATGAGGTCTCGCTGCCTGTTTATATCGCCCAAGGACCAGAACTCCCTGAATATACCCTTTCTAGTTTCTTCTGATATTTTTTCACTGCATTTGCTTCTATAATTTTGGCAGAGCGATTTCATTCGCCTCTCGAACTGAGCTTTACCCTTCCAGTTCACGTATGCTGCTCCGCTATTTCTTGATTTTTTTATTATATTTCTTCTCCAACTGCCAATAAGCTTTTGCCTTTTTCGTGTCTTCTTCTTCTCCATATTTATTCCGTTTACGTTCAAAACATTTTGATCTTGAGTAGTAAGAACGAAATCAGGGTCGTCAGTGTCATGGTCTGTATGGAATGGATCGGTGGCTGATGATGAAGTTGTTTCATGATCGCTGTCGGTGCCTACATTAATATTTTCTTGGTCGTTTTGCTGCGTACTAGTGTATTTGGATCGCTGAAGAATGTCGAAGTAAGAATTAAATTTAGAACTAGTAGTTAGAGTTGACGTTTCAATCCTGATAAATTTCATAGGAAGTTCAAGATTACTTATTGAACTTGACGTAAGATGCTTAACGAAGCCCGATGCGCTCCCACCACCTTTATTCAGTTCAACAGCTGATTCTGAAATAAAAATGTACAAAATATAAAGGGAGGCCATTTCTAATGTGCTTCCATTTCAACTTTTTTATTTTTCAAACTGGAAATAAAATATGTTTGATAAAAAAGTTTCAATATTCTTTGGAGCTATTCATATAAATAAAAGTGTTACCTTGTGAAGCAGCAAATTTTGGAGCTAAAGCAATTACTTCCTGGTTGGAATGATGACTTGATAACATCTTGCCACCTGTATATAGAAATACAATAAACATGAAAAACCCAACTCGAAACAAATATATTTCATATTTCAGGTTCTAAATACCAAATAAGTAATGTCCGTAAAATATAACATACCTTTTCCGTCAGCTGCATTTTTCTTCAACAAGTCCATTATTTTTTCAGTTCTATGGCTTGTCATTATTTCTTTTAAAATAAGCACTATTAATAGACTATTCACTAATGCAGAAGTACTTCAAGTCCTAATGAAGGTATTTCAAGTCATATGTATTCAAGTCAGAACTATTATATGTCCACTATCGTTCAGCGACTTGTAATACGGTCTGCACTTAACAGAGTTCTGCATGAAACTGGCGCCAATCGTGCTATTACCGTGTTTCGACGTTTGAAGCGGTGGGGGGAGATAAGAGCGCGTTGGACTTATATTACTTCTGCATCCAATAAAAGTAACTTTTGGGCATGCGTTGGCGTAAAAAACGTGAAAAATGTAAAAATGGACTTATATTACTTCTGCATTCAGGCGACGAAATACTCTCAGGCAGAGGCGGATTAAACGTTCAGAGCGCCGTAGGCAAGCATCTCATAGGCACCCCTATATTAAAAATAACTCGTACTATAGTTTGACCTAAACCGATGTACCGCCCCTCAGGAAAATGCGGTGAGATGGGGGTCAAGGAAAAAAGAGTATGAGTTTACATGAGATCGATATTGTCGGACAGATCTTACGATTTCGGTTTACAATATTTTAAAGCTTCAAGGTACGACTGGCATGTAAACCCGAAAATTATGAAATTCCCTATATAATAATATCTGGCTTTACACGCCAGTCGTATGAATTAAATTATTGAACAGAATGAAAAATGAATTAAATCAATGTATCTGATATTTCATTTATAGGTATAATTAACTAACTTCAATATGTTATACTTACGAATTGTTTAGTTAAACACGGATACAGGGTTAAATGTTCAACCCGATCTGTATTTTTAAGTAGGTATACTTAAAGTGATCTTAAAGGAGCTCTGGTAACTAAAAGTTAGATGTAATTAAAATAATTGAATTATTTGCAGAAATTATTTAAAGTAAAAAATGAAATTATAAAGGAGACGGAAAACTGCCCCAAATAATCGGGACAGTTTTCCGCCTCGAGCTACCATTGCTTAATAAGAACCCAGGTGGATACATTCATCCATTTCTAGATCACCGAAATGTATTGTTACTATAGTACTTGTTCTATTTTGAACTTCTTCTGTACTTAAATTGGCCAAGTTACTGTAAAAATTACTTCATGATTCTCTTCTCTTTTGAAGTTCAACCACTAGTATGTCTATAATAACTAAAAATTACTGTCACTCTGAATGTGTGAAGTACCTAATACCTTCCGCAGATTCATCTGCTATGAGCTTTTTCTTCCGAATACTCTTTTTATCCTTTTCATATTCTTTGGTTAGTTGGGGTTCCAAGGCTTGCTGCTCATAGTTATTAAAATTTTCCTATTCTGCAGAAATTATGAGAATTAGAACAAGATTGTTTGTAGGCGTAAGTTTTAGTCAGTCTCATCTGTTAAATTTATCTTTTGTTATAAATTGAAGCAATTTGAGCTGGCGCAATTAATTTTCTGCTTTATTGTGTATACGAAACAGCTGACATTTCTGGCACTGAACAATTTTTATCGATAGATGGAGTGAGAAACACAAAACTATCAGAGTTTTTAAGGAGAATTTTCCTTATATATTGCATGCCTTAAAAACCATATCGCGTGAAGGAAATAATGCGACTCGACAAAATGCCTTTCAACTCCATACGGCTGCTTCTGGAATATTATTTATTCTTGGCATTATTTTGATAGCCAAATACTGGGCTTTGATAGAACCTGTTGTTACCCTAACAACACAGGGATGTCCTAGGTATGTCCTTTTGATGTACCGCGGTACAAGGACATGATTGGGATATCCAGGGGATGTCCCGCATAATTTGTCCAGAGGACATCCCATCTGGAATATCCATAGGATATCCTATTCATATCCCTGGAATTTTCGATATCCACTCACATATAGAATAAAAATAATCGAAACTCGTCGAAATGTTGAAAGTGTTTGTTTTTCTTCTGGAAAATAATTATGGAGAAAAATGAAATATATCTCATACATTTCTGGGAAGTGACCATTTCACAAGTAGAAAATTATTCGTTTTGGCAACATTGTTTGAATTATTTGGGGTTCTATCAACAATGTAAATTAACCTCATAATATACCTAATGCGCAAGTTTGTTTTCTTTGTTAGAAGATCAACGGCATTCTTATTGTTTGTGATTGGCCATTTTCGTGAGCATTTGAAGGATTTTATCAGTTTTTTTTTTTTTTTTAACTCGAGGGACCTACAGTTTAACGCCGGTTCCGAACGGCCAATGGGCTTGTAAACTGTGTACATTACCCAACAATTTTTAATCATAAATAAGCACTAAATTCCGGACATACACAACACCCAAGAGCAAGGTGAGACTCGAACCCACAATCCTCGGTTTACAAACGGTATAAGGCGGTTCACCTTACCGCTGGTCTACCGAGGCCTCTAACAGTTGATATAAGGTGTAGTTATATAAGGTGTAGTTGAACAATTGAAAAAATTGAATTTAAGGTTGGTATAATATTAAAATATTGAATGTACTCTTCTGAATCAAATAATTGATGCAATAAAATATGGTTAACCCATTCTGAATATTATGTTTATAGTTTATTCATTAAGGGCCAAGGAGAGAAGCCACAGAAAAAAACATGATGCAATAATGCCTGCAACAAATGCATCGTCACCCTAAAATATATGTGTATAATTTTAAACTGATTAATTTATCTAGTTTCTTTCATTTATTTATTATATGAATTCATATTTAGAATGAGTTTTTGTTTGTAGTTTTTATAATTTTTTTCTATTCTTAAGTTTATTTATCATATATATATATATATATATATATATATATATATATATATATATATATATATATATATATATATTTTTATATTTATATATTTTTTTATATATATATATATATATATTTATATATATATATATATTTATATATATATATATATATATATATATATATATATATAGGATGAGTTTTTGTTTGTCGTTTTCTGTAATTATCATATTTTAACACAATGTTATATTCTTTTATGAATTAAACTTGTTTTGTGTTCAGAATCTTTGAATTCTTTTCTCCAAATTTTCCATAAAATTCTTCAAATTATATGAATCAAGGAAATGGAAATGCCAGGACGTCCAGGGGATGTACCTCATATATATCTTCGGGATATCCCTGGGACATACCAGAAAGACATCCCATGGGTGTCCTTTTTGGAGGAAAGTAGATGTCCCTAGTAGGTACCATGTCCCGACAAAGGATATCCCAGGGACGTCCTAGCAAATGAAGGACGTCCCTGGGATGTACAGGGGATGTACTCGTGTCGTTAGGGTAACGTGCTCCAATCGTTTCTTACGTAGTCAAGGCCTCGCACTTCACAGCACTTGACAATGCGAAAAAGTCACAGATAAAATTATGAAGGATGCTACTGTTATTGCAGAGAAAGCCGGACTGGAGGAGGACATCACATCAATGCCGCACATTATTGAGGAACAACTTCATCGAAGTAACCACCCAGCAGAATGTCCTTCAAAATTCTGGAAGAGGTCGTTAGTTATACCATACTTGGACTCTATTATTACATTCCTTGAAGTACATTTTGCTGAAGAAAACACTCCATCATTTGCTTTATCTAAATTACACCCAGCGCAAATGCAAACGATGTTAGTCGAAGATTTTATGGAAACTTGCGAAACTATCACCCAGTTTTATGATTCACCGAACATAAAAAATTAAATAGAACTGTGGCAGCGA
Source organism: Cynegetis impunctata (assembly GCA_030704885.1). Taxonomy (NCBI): domain Eukaryota; kingdom Metazoa; phylum Arthropoda; class Insecta; order Coleoptera; family Coccinellidae; genus Cynegetis; species Cynegetis impunctata. Next base: position 103,312 of record JARQZK010004463.1, on the reverse strand, counting down.
TTGTGGTGTGATAAACCCAAACCAACAAATCTAACCGTTATTGATGTCTTAAAAGAGGCAAACGCCATCTTTCCTGAAACAGGAGAAACATTGAAAATTTTGATGGCTCTACTGTGCACAACGTGTACGGTAGAGCGATCGTTTAGCAGCCTCAGGAGACTAAAAACCTGTTAAGCACTATGGGAGAATATCGCCCCAATGGTCTGGCCATGATGAGTGTGCACAGAAAACGTATTAAAGAAAACTTACAAGATTTTCATATTGAAGTAGTCGAAAAGTTCACAAAAAAACCCGCGAAGATTGTGTCTTAATTAACTTAATAAAAAAGATCTCTCTCGAATATTTTATTATTAAAATCTTGTAACTGACAGTTACATGACAATTTGATTGCCTCCAAATTCTCTTAATTCTATTATTATTTAATCCTATACTCTGTTCCAAATTATTTTTGTTATATTATTAATAACTTTGCTTTCAACTGTATTCAAAATTCATACTCTTCCCATCCTCATATTTGACTTAGGAACACCGTAAGATGAGATATCATGGGAGGAAAAAGAAAACACACATGTTTAATTCCTCCATGAAGTACTTACCTATGTGATAGAGAGGCGGGCTTTGAGTTATGGGGATGAACTCCTTCAGCCAGATCAGAGGATTCACTTGTATGTATAAGTGCTAAAGGATGGATGAGACAGGATATTTATGGAAGATAGGAAGTGTATGTAGGATTCAGAGAATAATACTGGCCATTCACTTTGTAAGTATGCAAGCCCTGGCTTACTTAAGGCCATGAGAAATCCTCTGAAAAAAACTCACCCAAATACCAGCCAGCGTACCTAACTATTTGGTTAACCAGCTTATTGATCATTATAACATTTGCGCGAGCATATATAATATAATAATACGAACTTCGTGGATTAAAAATTTTTTTTCGGGTGACCAAAGACCGCCTTTTATCCAAATTGTAGGAAAACGGTAAATTACAGTTTATTATATCAGTCTCTTATTAGTATTTAATATGCATTCAAATTAAGGTGATATTTTGAGGTCGATATTGTCGGAATATCGATATTAAGCTATCGATATCAATATCGTAATTCCTAGTTCAAGGCTACTTGGTAGTGTTTACCGCTCCTCAACTACTGTGAATCTCAGTGTTTTTCTACAAAGATTGGACACCGTGTAGATAATTTTCAAGGCACGTGAATATGGAAAACATAAAATTGTTGTTTTTTTGTTATTTCCTACTTTTCCACATCAATAAAGTATACCTACATAAACCAGAAATTACATGTTTTTATCTGTTGAAACTAATTAACCGAAATTCTTCTTTCTTTAATGAAATCACAACAAAATATCCATGTTCTTAATATACGTATCTTGAAAAAGTTTATTAGTTATCAAAAATGTTTAAATTGGTTCGATTTTTTCATTATTATCAACGACATTCTTTCGAAGTTAAAATCGCTGCTTTACACGTAAAACATATTTTGATAACTAAGATAAACGCAGTGCGGATCCTTATTCCTGGAATTAAGTCACAAGAAAATAATTAATTTCATTAGCTACAACAATATATGACGTTAATAAAGGCAATAATGAGTTAATTTAATGCGTAATTGACACAATTGAGATTAATATATTCAATCTGAAAATAAGTGAGCAGAATTTTCTATTAGATTATCCAATAAAGCTATGATCCCGTAGGCAATTACAAGAGTGAAGAGTTCGCAATCAATAGGAAAGGTTTATAATCACTTTCTGGGAAGCAGAATGATTAATTATAGGTATTACACAAGCCGCTCCTTGATGGCATTAAATATGAGCATTATAAGCTGACAGAATTGAAAAGACTTTAATCTAGATTTTGCTATTGACTATGCAAAAATTTAATGCATATACTGGAATATTTTCTTCAATAGTCAATATATCAATATACATTCAATAACATGAAACTGAGAGAAATTCATTTCCAGGAAAGGCTCAGTATATGAAAAAAGTATATATATATATATATATATATATATATATATATATATATATATATATATATATATATATATATATATATATATATATATATATATATATATATATATATATATACATATATATATATATATATATATATATATATATATATATATATATATATATATATTTATTCTAGTTCTTATGTTATTAAAATTTTACCTACAATTCTAACAGATAGTCAAATATTTATTCAGTCTGTATTTACTGAGAATGTATTTAGTTTTATACGTCATTCATTTATTCGTATATATATATATATATATATATATATATATATATATATATATATATATATATATATATATATATATATATATATATATATATATATATAAAAAGTCTCACGCTCTTAACAAATGGACATACAACAATAATGCATATCCGAAAGTCAAAAGGTTTTTACCAAACTCATTTCAACAAATCTAAGAAAGAAAATAGTTCAGTATGCAATACTAGCTGATTTGCTTTGATTAATTAAAGAAGCCTTAAGAACCATTCTAATTTTTTTATTTACTTGATTCTGTCTTATCGTTCTGTGGTAAAATCTTTAAATGTTTTAAAGGTTAAAAAATTTCAATTTTTCGAAAAGGATGGGAGTCCTACTAGCAGTCTCAAAGTCAAAATATGTTCTTTTATAAAAAACAGTTACTATTTAGAAAGTAATCAACAAACGAAAACAAAAAATTCAAACAATGTAAATTTGTCTCAGCTTTTAAAAAATAACATCAAATGGATAAAAATAACTATGCAACAAAAGTCACACATAAAGTATTTAAGCATTACAGTTTTTGCCAACAGCACAGCGCCAGAAAATAAAAGGGATACACAGATATATAAACGTATACACTCATGTAGGATTGGTCATTCAAAATCTAGAAAGTAAAATAAAACTACATATGACATCCCCAACCAGTGCCAAGCATCTGAAACTAGTGTACGATGATGCTAAACTCCATCAAGGTCGTAATAATCTTTTTGTCTCAGTAGCAATTAAACAGCTTTCTTAATTATAGCCAGTGACCCAGACAAATAGAAAGATATATTAGGGAGATCCTGATAAGCGTACTTCGAGGAATAATCAAATGCAGGTTATTGCTCTGTCTTGTGGAACAGATTGTTCTTTCAGGGCATCCCCATATTTTTCAGAAATAAGGCTCCAAAATAAAAAGGAACACCGGAATTATAGTTTCATGATTCCTTAATATCGGACTGCATGTTTCTCTAGGCCTAACTCTAGGAATATACTCTAAGGCTGCAGAAATACCAAAACAAAATACCATACCTCAATCTGCTCTCTAGCTCTACCAATGAGAGTTATAACAACCTTGCAGCAGACATCCCCAGTCCATCGGTCACAATTGGCACAACATAGCAACCCTTAGAGAGCTTTATAGATAAAATCGAAATATGGTCCTGAAATTTAATACACAAACATTCATTAGTGTTTGTTTTCAATATTGCTGTCATGTATTCCCTTAATGATATCAAATACACACTTAAAACTCATCACACATGTTTTGCTAGAATTAAAGCTTCCACAAGTTAGTGCCACACCACTTTTTAATTATTTGGAGTTTCCCAGCGACGGTATACCAAAGAACGTTCGGATCTGACAATAGTGTTCTCATCCACAAAAATTGTGAACCTCCCTCTCATATCTACTGCAGCAAGATTATTACTATATAACAGAAAAAGAAATGAAGTCAACACAGATCCCTGCAGCACTCCTTAAATAATTAGAAGTGTCTTCGATGCCTTATTATCTTACAAATTGTCTTCTATTAGTGAAATATGACCCAAACCAGTCCTATGAAAATATGCTAGTTTATTATATCGAATGTCAATTTAACAAAGTCTATCTACAAACAAGTACTAAATACAAATACATAAGATTACAATAAAAAATAAAATTCTAATATCTATTATTTGTTGGTGTGGGGGAAAATCGTCTCCTTTTAGGTGTATTTCCTTGAGCTCTGCAAAAAGAATATAGGATTAGGTTATAAACATGGAAATTTCAGAAATTAGTAGAAACTACTCAGATAATGTGAACTTTTTTAAAGAGATACATAAGACTGGCATTCCATTTTAATCAATTAATTAAATAAATATTATTATTATAAATTAGTTTGAAAATTTTCCTCAGTTTAAAAATTAAAATTAAATTAATCTAAATCAACATATTTTATTAGTTCAAATTTGATTTGGGTAAACTATCTCATAATTATAATCAACATTATCAGCAATGAAAAAGAGTAAAAGAAATTATTTACTGCTGTAGAATTAGAATAACGTTTCATTCTCTGAAGAAAATGAACAAATGAAAGAAAAACTTACAGTCTTAACTGAATAGTATTTATTGAGAACACTAATTATTTTGATCCTGTTTCAAAACTAGGATCACTATATTGGTGCTCATCAATTCTAGTTCTAAAGTTGCTGGAAGGGGCCTCTATGTGTGCCTGCGCATCTAATAAAGGAGAACATAATGAAGTTATAATTTCAATATAATTAAATAAACTTCCATTGAAAAAACAAGGTTTTGCACTAAACTGGTTTTCGAAATTTCAAGTGAAACTAGTATAAATACTGTAAATTAAGAAAGTTCTAAGCAAGAATTGAAAAAAATCATCTCAAGTAGGAGATATATAAAAAAGATGTGTTCACTTCAAAAAAAACTAGTTTAGAATTTATAGAATGTTATGAATGCTCAAATTAGATGTAGAGGAAATTTCCTAACAGTCTCAACTCCGGCAACTGTAGGATCAATATTTATAATTTTCTCAAAGGGGTAAAAATACGGCCGAAAACGGGTAATCTAGTTTGCTTAAGTCACGCCTATTTAGGACGCTTTAAAAATAAACATTATTTAACCATATTAATAATATGAAAATTAAGAAATTAAAAAATTCAGGTACTGGATAGGAGAATGAACAATAATACAGCGGCAAAAATTTGTTATCCAGATATTTCAATTAGTTATGCAATAGTTAATTGATAATTTCTTGCAGCTTGAACATGAAAATTGCTAGTCTGATAACAGTTAAAGTATACATTTGAAATTTTTTTTCCCTTTTTTGGATCTAGTTTTGAAAGGCTTCAGAAAAAATCCCTGAAAAATAGTAAATTTCCTCCTATAAATCTCAAATAGTTTTTGATATATTTGTAAAAAAACACTCTCTTTTTTTCTTTCAGTAAATTGTTTATAACTTTCACAATTTTCGCGAGCGCAACATAACTTTTTTCAAAAAATATCTACATACTATTCCGAAGACTGCTGAAAAAAGTTGAACAGAAAAGCACTTGTTGACTAGACTATTCTATTGACTAGACTATTCTAGGTAAACAGAAGTTACAGAAGAATCTTAAATTTTTTGTATTCAGAAGTAATAGTTTCTAACCATCATCATACATGATGTGGATAAATCAAAAGTTTAAAGAGGAACCTCAAAATAATTTAAGCATTGCAACTGTTCTTCAAAATTTAAAAATATTAGAAAAATAGTTTCATTTTGGGAAAACTCTTTTTGCGAATCGTATGATAGAAATAGGAAGGGGTGAAAATTGCTACCTTCTATATAGTTAAATCATAATATACAGAATTATCTGTTTTAGTTACGTCTGAAAAACTAATGCGCAAATATAAAAATTTAGAGATGGTAATATACTAAGTTGTCTATCAGTACCTGCATAGCAAGCCAATAGATAATTCATATTCTTATAGCAATAAAGAAATGATTTACTGATAATTCATGATTATGACTGGAGATTTCTGTACGCGAGTTTGATAGATTTCCCATGATCAATCCTTCTGTATAATAATAACAAAGTTAAAAGTGATATGATAGAGCTTTTTACAAGCTTCTATTATATAAATGATTGAACAAAGCTGATTTCAATGTCCGTTGATCCTATTATATTAACTAAAGAACATAATATTATTTATATTAGTGAGATGATTTGAAACTTGGTGCATTTGTTTATGCACTAAAAACCTAGACAAGAACTTTAGTTCTACCGTATATCTGATGGCTAGTAAAGAGCTTTGAATTGAAATTAATAAAAACTCTTTCATTATCTAACATACCTCTGTACTTTGAGGAGTGTCAAGAGGAGTTGCAGATGGAGCATAGGTATTAGATGTAGTAGGAGCACTTGGTGCTGAAGGTACCGCCTCAATAACTGAAGTAGCTGTTATTGGTACATGTTTTGGCATAGTTACCGTGGTGATTGTCTTAACAGTATCACTGATGGTACCGATCTGAAATCAGAAATTCTCATAATGCATCTCTTGTAGGTTCTGAGCTGTTACTCAGAAGCAGCATATCAGTAATATTTCAAACAAAATTTCATGAACAAAATGCAGACAAAAAAATTTAAAAATTCGTTCTTCAAATTAATACATTTGTTAGAAAGAACATATTGTAGGTTCAAATATATAGTAAATAAAAATTGAAATATTTGTCTTGAATTCTTCAGAAAATGTACAAATATTCTTTGTCATTAAGTGCAACTCAAAACTTAACAAATCATCGATTTCTTGTATCTTTATATATATATATATATATATATATATATATATATATATATATATATATATATATATATATATATATATATATATATATACACTCCAGTTCTATCCTATAGGTTATGACACCAGGGTAGCTTTTAATGAGATTGCTCGATAACCTCTTGCACATAGATTTGATACACCTTTCTTGAGTATCTTAAGGACTTATGGCTTAATAGACTTGAGCACTTATGGCTTGATACACTTTAGCATTTATAGCTTTATGCACTTTATTTATTTATAACATCTTATTATTTACTTCTGTAGAAAAGACTCGTAAATATAAACTGGATAAATTTATTTATTATTGATTATACTTTCAAAACACTATTCACAATATATGTTGATTATAATAATATACAATGAACAAAGAAGTATGATTAATGCATATGAACTAAGGTACCTGGAATGAACTAGTTGGACACAGCAGAGAGTACTGGGAGAGGTGAGTGGGTGGTGCGACGAGACTGACGAGAGTCAATTAGTTCTAAACATGGCCAAAACAGAATGCATATTGTTTGGAAGTGAGCAAAAAAAAGTAGTAATACCAAGCTCCTTCAATTGCAATGAGAATGTCCTAAATATAAATGATAGTGCAAAATTTTTGGGTATATACCTGGATGCTAATTTGAAGTGGCGGCAACATATCGATTACTTAAAGAAAAAGTTAAACTTGGTGATTTATACCTTGAGAGCTATTAAGGATCAAGGTGAAGTAAACGTTCTGAAAACTGTGTACTTTGCGAACTTTCAAAGCCTAGTATCATATGGGTTGATTTTCTGGGGTAGCTCCTCATATAACGCTGAAATATTTATCACTCAAAAATGGGCTTTGAGATCAATGTTTGGGCTGCACTATAGGTATTCATGTAGGGGTTTATTTAAAAAAAATAATATTCTGACTGTGTTTGGATTATATTTGTATCAACTTATGTTGTTTCTACATCTGCATTATACATATTTTGAATCATATAGGAATACAAACAATACTAGAAGAACTAAATACTTCATCCTACCGCGCCATAGAACTATTCGCTGGGAGGGGGGTCCATTGTGTTCGGCTATGAGGATCTTTAATGTGCTACCGAAGCATCTTCGGAACTTGAGTGATATTAATAGTTTCAAGAAGAATATATACAAGTTCATCTTAGATTGTGAACCCTACAGCATTAAAGAATTTAATGATTGCTGTGGGGTATAGGCATTGCTAATTATGTTTTGATTTCAATTATTGAGTAGGCTTTTTTGTTGAATTTGTATGACGAATTCGTATTTACTTACACTACTTTGATTTGCATTTGTATTGTTTGTAATTGTCGAAAAATAAATTCATTATTATTATTATTATTATTATTATATATATATATATATATATATATATATATATATATATATATATATATATATATATATATATATATATATATATATATATATATATATATATATATATATATATATATATATATATATATATATATATATATATATATATATATATATATATATATATATATATATATATATATATATATATATATATATATATATATATATATATATATATATATATATATATATATATATATATATCTAGAATCAAAAACCAACAAAATATTGAATTTTCTTAGTGTATTATTCGTAACTAATAATTTGAACCATAATATTCAGTAAATATTTCTAAAAACATATCATATTTAAAGTTCGTTTTTTCAACAGGAAATAATGTGCTTTAAATTATTTAGATCTTCAATGCTTAAATGTTCAATAATCTTGTCTATACAAATAACAGGTATGAGGAGAGACACCTTCCAAAAAAATTGATAACTAATCTTAACTGCCTCATAACGTCTCAACCCTTTGTGAAAATTTTGGTTAAGACGTTTTCCTAAAATATATTTGTTCATGTCAAAATTCATCAATGCCTCCAAGACTTCTGAATTCCGCAAAGATTTGGCTATTTTATATGAAGGCAAAGTCAATATATCATAGTATGTTAGAGCAGACTTGCCAATTGTTTTTCTCTTCAGTTCCAATAATTCCATATCACATTCGTCTTTAAAAGTTTTTAAACTTTGAATCTCACAAATATCTTTCAAATGCTTCAAATTAACTTGCATTTTACAGCTATTTTGAATTATAAGGTGTCTCCCAAGAAGATTTAATATATTAGGATTCCGAGTCTGGTTTGAAAGAGCCAATTCCATTTGAGTAACACCAGAACTATCTTTAGTATTTATAGAGGCACCATTTTCAAGAAGAACTTGAACAACATCTTCGGAACCACTAGTTATTGCTGAATGAAGTGGTGTGACCCCATTTATATTTTTTGAGTTTACATTTGCATTATATTCTATTAATAAACGAGCGTATATTTCTCTTTTTTTGGATGCCGTCCTTCTGGCTACATAGTGAAGAGAAGTGAACTCATCTTCATCAGGTGTATTAGGGTCTGCCCCAGCATCTAAATATTTCCTCATTATTACATCATCATGTGGAGACCATCTGATAAACATATTTAAAGGAGTATTCACTCCTATATCTGTTATGTGCATATTAGGTCTGTGATTTAATATTATCTCTATACAATTTGCATTGCTACGGAGACAAGAAAGATGTAGAGGTGTATATCCAGTTCCACTGACTGAACTAACATCTGCGCCATTTTCCAAGAGTAATTTCGTGAATTTATCATTTCCCAGATTAGCTGCATAGTGCAAAGGAGCCCAACCATTCATATCTTTAGTATTGATTCCTTTATTTGATCTTTTGATATATCTTATAAGACAAGAACGTTTTTTTGAAGTACTCATTTGATTTTCATCAATACGCCAAATATCAGACATATTTTTTTCAAATTAAGTCTTCAACCTATCTGAAACAAGATGATATATTTTAAAACAACCAGCAATATATAAAACATCAATTATTATCATTTTGAATAAATTTTCATGTTTCATAGACCTTCTTGATAAGCTTATCCTTTTTCAATTTTTTTTTATGTTGGTGGTTATTGCCACTACCTTAATCCAATGAGAAAAGAAATAAAAGTAATAGTAGTTTTCAACTAATGTTTCATTACATTACATATGTTTCAGCTATATTACAAGAATTCCTGGTAGAGGTGAAAAGTATGTCGAGTAGTGATGAATTTGGATAACTCTTAAAATCAACTGTTTTTATACCTTTTCTCATTCAACATTTTTTCAACTGCAAGGAGTTAGTAGATATATTTCCTTTCACATGCACTGGTTAAAATAGTTGAAAGTAAGAGAACAATAAATATGAATATATTTTCAGTTGAAAAATAGATACTGATTATGTTCTCAACAAAGTTGAAATAACTCTTCTCCCTATTTTAAAATGTTTTTTGTATTTACCTTAGGAAATAATGGATATTATGGAATTTCTCATCATATGCCTTATCCATTGATATTTAGAAAAATCATAAAGTGAATTGGTACTTTAATTAAATAGTTACTGGTGTCATTTGAACTTTCCAGAGTTGTGGGATTATAATTTGCCATTTGTTGAAACCCGCAATAGGTCGTTGTTTCATGCAGAACTATAAAAAAACCAATAAGTAATTATGTATTATAATTCTTCGAAACTATGAGTTTGTATATAGGTACCTACCAAGTGTGTTCATCAAGAATTATTTCACACTTCCCAGTAGATCCATTCCTCATTTACTTCATAAATAGAAACACTTCATCTAAAATAGTATTTTTATGAATAAGCTTTAGAAAAGATAGTGCACACCAAAAAATGTAGGTAGTATTTTATGGAAATATTAAAAAAGACGAAAGTATGTTTTTGTCTTATTCATTTTTATAAAAATTACATTTTTGCACTTACATTTATTTGCCTAAAATAAATGTGTTATGCGTTATCCCATTCTATTTTTGAATTAACCTAGGCAGATAAAACTCTTTGAATTTCCTAACGAGGCACTCGTTCTGTTGTCCTCTTCTAGCCATTTCAAATTCATAATTGAATTAATTGAAAATATCTAATATCCTTGCTGTGAATACCGTAATACCAAAGTGGCAGGTATAAAATTAAAATAATTCAGTTGCAGTTACATTCCAAGAGCCAGAGCCAGAATCACGCCAGAATGACCAAAGTTGTCAATTTTGACATTGACTTGACATAACAGTTACAAACTAAACAAGGAAAATGGGCCTGCGGGCGGATATACGCACTTCCCATCATTCAAGAGGTGGTTTCATAAATTTTGAGAATAGAGTGAATTGTTTCTTATTAGATCTGATGTTGCAAAAAAAGTTCATCCAAATCAGCTATCTATATAAGTAATATTATTTTGGTAATGTTGCTTCAACAGTATCTAGGACATATATTACAGTACTATACGGCAGTGTTGCCAACTCGAAATTTGTCTTGGAGGTAGATATGATTTCAGAAGTTGGTAGTTTCCTACCAATCCTACTTTGAAAAGTAGGTAGATCTACCACCCATTTTTTAAAAAGTTTTCTAGAGACCTCACAATAATAATATGATACACATAATTAATGTTTCTATTGGGCAACAAATATTTCACCTCTTAGGTGATATGGAGTTATGTCCAGAGTAACCGATTTTAATAAAATTTTGGATTCTTGCTTATTTTGGGCTGAAAAGGCCGAATATAAACTCAGATTTTGTCGCTTCATCACCTTTTTATTCCAAAAAATTAAGCTTACAAATAGGCGCTTACACCGTTTTATTATAAACCGTCGTTTAACTAAACTTGGATTATGCGAGGTTTAAGACGGCCTAAACGCCGTTTATATTGTGATGCAAGCGAAAATGTCAAATTAAACTCGGTTTATCATTATTTAATAATATACGGTGCAAAAGCCCAATAACCTATTTTAATCTCACTAACCTAACCTCCGAGTCCAAGAAATTATCAAATTCATGAAATAGATAAACTTTATATTGAAAAAGACGATTCTTATTAACGTGTGCGTACAGCGCGCTATTCAAATTTCGAATAGGCATAAAAGGAATATAAAATGTCAGAGCATGAAGTAATGTCCTCTCTCTATTTATTTATTATATTTAATGAACCCGTTGAGGGATTAGGTAAATAGAAAGTTAGATTGATGAACGAAAATTAAAGGCATTAGTATCATTTTTCAAAAATTTGAGAAGTTGGTAGATTTTTTATCCAAGGTGGTAGGTAGGTGTTAGATACCAAAAGTTGGTAGGTCTACCTAAAAGTAGGTAGAGTTGGTAACACTGCTATACGGTTTAACGGTTGGCAACATGGCAAGCCTGACTTCATCTCTAACTAATAAAAACTAAAAAGAGAAAGGATTAAAGCCACTTGCTAACTAATGAAATAATTTATTTTAGCATCTGCTGGATTATTAATAGATTTAAGACGTGTAGGACGAAATTTTTGTTCTTATGACCAGTAGATTGTTTTAAATCCACGTTTAAATTAAATGAAATTAGTTCAGCCTTTGTGCAAACCTGTTGAAATCTGAACATTTTTGGGTTCCGCTTTCTGATTAACCGAATATTCTTCAAGGAAATTATTCAAAAGATATCTCTTGGTTTCAAGTTCAGAATTTAGTAGGTATAAAAAAGCTTTGTGGCACGTTTGAGCATGTAAAATCCTGCATTATTTTGAATACTGCTACATTACATTCGTTATCACATTTTGTTTCAGTTAATTCCTTTTTTTCAGAACACTTATATTGTACATTTAGTTTGAAATGATTTGGTAAATAGCTATGTAACCCCAAAATCAATTGGTTTTTCAAAATAATATTTTAGATGATCCTGTTTTATCTAGTATGGAGAAGTCGGTGAATTGTGCGCACTCAAGAAGCAGGGTTGATATTTTCATAAATATAGCTTCTAGAATTCTGAATTTTGGCATAGATATTCTTCATTGTATATGGTATAATACCAATTAATAAAATATCACAAAAAATATGTTCTGAGCTTAAGAACAAAATAAGACATAAACTGACAATGCGCATGATTATCCGCCCGTGCCCACCAGTCAGGGTAATTGTGCTCAACAGTCAGGGTAATAGTGCGCAATCAAAAATCTTTAAATATAATATGATGTATGGGGCATAAACAAAACAAATATTGCATAATACGTATAATATTTGTTGGGACATTAACAAAATATAAAAAAATTAGACGTCACAAAAATCACAGGCATATCCTTTGTGTTAGCCCCACTGCAAAGCTCATGAACCTATACTACACAATGAACATTGAATCAACCGTCTGTGGTCTAAATGGTTGAGAAATTGTCTAGTGCACAGACGGTACCGGGTTCGAATCCCAGGTAAGATTTGGATGGTGTGATTGTCCCATTACAATTTGATATTTAAGAATCTACGTGTACGATTATCTGAGTAAATGTACTAAGCTTACGAACCCATGAGGGTAGATGATGGAACACAGGCGAACATTCGCCTGTGTCTCATCATCCCAAAAAAAAAGAACTTTGAAACCAGTATTCGTCTTTTTTGCTCGTGTCATCGCAAATCTCAAGCATCTATCTTCGGCATTGTCCTCTGTATTATCTCGTTCATCGTCATCACATAACTGGCTATCAGATATTTCCTCTTCAAAGTCACTTTCTTCGAAAATATTTCTTTGAACTGATTTTGCATTTTTTGTTGATTTTGATTTTTTTACTTTTATTTTTTCTCGTATGGTTGTATGGTG
>JARQZK010004463.1:52500-85000 GCA_030704885.1 Cynegetis impunctata | reverse complement strand
AAACGGCAACATAGGTACTATTCGAACACCAAGAAGTCTCTATAGATTGACCGTTACTTTGAAGTTATTTTTTAAGTAAACTTTGTTGTAATTGAAAATTACTGTGAAGTTGTTTTCGTGAGTAGCGAAATATTTAATTTTACCTTAAATATTACTACATAGTTCCATAACCAAATATGGAAACGGAAATAATCAAGTTTATCGAAAAAGAACATAAAAGAAGAATGGAATTACTTCAATATCAATGTGAAGTTGAATGTGAACTATTGAAAAAAGAATCGGAAGCCAAAATAAATCAGTCAGCAGGAATAATTGAACAAAACAAGTTACGTAGGGAAAATTTATTAATAGAGAAGCATATTTTTCTGCAAAAATTAAATAAAATTGAAAGTGAACAATGTGAATTTATTGTATTAGGGTCAGCTGGGGTAAATGTAAATAGTTTCGACATGTTTTATTTAATTTATTAACCTTGACCAGGTTTTATTGTATTAAATTAAGCTGGTCACAGTATTTCATTATGTTATGTGATGGCTACTTAGTTCTATAAATGAAAAGTCAAGAAAATGAGTGCTTCATTTTTTTTTAAGCGTTTACATTCCGCCCTTCTTATTTACATTTCCTTGAGGGTGGAGTTGCCATCCGTCCGGGTTTTCCCGGATTTGTCCTAGTTTATGGGGCGTCCGGGAGTCGTCCGGACGGGGCTTTCAATATATATCCGGGTAAAACCCGGACAAATTTTGTGTCCGGGTGTATGAAGGTTGAGTATCAGTGACTGAGATGAGCTATTAAATGCAAACTAGTTGGAGCCGAATTTTCTCGAAACATCTATATTCTAAACTGCTCAAAATTGCAACGTAATATTTTTGTATATAAAGCTCACAATGCTAACGTAGAGTGAGTTTTTTCGCTAGCGTCGCAGCAAAAGAGGAAGGAGAGAATGTTGCTATATACACATTCGCTTTCTTCTCTGATCAAAACTTGACTTGAGTTGCTCCGACTTTTACAAATTCATGATGAAAAATAAAGACATTTTGAGAAAAATTGGCAAGTCTGAAAAATTCCAAGTTAAGTTGAATTAGTAAAAAGAACTTGATCTCGTTAAAATTAAAACTTGTTACTTACTTTTGCTTTATAGTTAATAAAAATTTAGACTTTTGGTTACCTAACAGTGTTGCCACAGAGCCAAGTGAGAATTAAGGTACAGCGTTGCTAGAATTATCGATTTTTCTTCAAAATTATGTTACAATTTTTTTTTGACCTGCAAGCACAAAGCAGAAGACTTTTTTTTAGTATTACCTACATAAGTGATGGTTTGCATACACAATCCAAACAAAATTCCTTTTTTTTTTAGTATCACACATCTCGTGCTTACTATCAGGTACTTTCCATAATAACTTATATTATAGTCGAAAAACCTGTAGGTTGAAATTATGTTACAATTATCGATTATGGTACAATTATCGATTGAGAACAAATTGGAGGAGAAATTATGTTACAATTCGATAATTATGTTACAAACGGCAACGCTGGTACCTAACTTATCTAACCGAACTAGATGAACTATCCTATCGCTATTACAATGTAGAATCTAGTCTATTTGATTTTTGATCTACCAAAAATTATCTTCATGGGTTGTTTTTTATTTGATGATACCAAAAAAAAAAGAAAAAACTGTAAACTAGGTATAATAAAATGTTTTATTTTATTTAAAAAAAAAATTTTACTGGTTGTCCGGGGCAAAACCAAATTTCACAAAAGTGTCCGGGGTTTTAAAATTTTTGTCCGGAATCGGCAATTTAGGTGATGGCAACCCTACTTAGGGGTGAATGTAAATTACTAGATTGAAAGATACGAGTGATATTTATGAGGGGTTATAGTAAATGTAATAACTGTATTATGAAATAAAGTTCAATGCAAACATATTAAGGTATTTACATTTACCCCCAAATAAAAAAAAATTGTTGGCATTGTTATACAACACAACACAATATACAAAATAAGTCATAAAAAACAGAAAAAAATACGTCACTTTTCAAAAACAGCGACTGAACCTGGAAAAATATAAGTTGAGTCGACTTGGCTAATAATATCTAGACTCCATAATATTGTTGCGAAAATGTCTAAAGCCGACTCTGTGTGCTCTGGAATATTCGATGAACGTTGAAGTAACCGCCCTCTTAATTCGAAGACTTAGAACATTCTGGAAGCTTCTCGAAGGAATGACAAGACATATAAAAGCGACCATAGAAGAGTCTACAGTGAACTACCGTGTTATGAAAGAAGAGCGAAGCCTGTGTTTTGAACTGACCATTTTAGGTCACGTAACTTTGACAGCTCCTCTATGTTCACTTGGTGGGCAGACAAACTTTATTGTGTCATTCATTTCATTACTGTCATTTGATACTCGTTATTGATAGATGCATTTGTTTGTTTTTTTTGAGTTTTATAGTATTTCAGAGTGAAAATTCAACAAATTCTTGAGTTATGTCTCGTAGTGAATATTATTCAACTCTTACCGATGATGTGAAATCCCGCTACGACAAGAAATCGGAGATAATAGACGATATAGACCCATATTCATTTGGATAAGTGAGTTGTCCAAGGATCTGGAAGTAATCCCTTCAGTATCTTTGATGGATTTGGTAAATTATATAATCCTTAATCATAGCTTCTACACTGGACAGCAGCTTAAAACCTACAAATCTTTATTGGCCTACAAATATTATGAGTCCGGGTATGTCCAAAATGTTTTGGCTCGACAAATGAATGATATTGCCTACATTGTTGTTGGAAAGGTAGGCATAGCAAACAATTTTATTATTTCTAAATGTTATATTTCACTATTATATTTTTTTATCAATAACTTTCTCATTGTTACAGATTAGACTTGGTTTGGCTAATCCCGTTATCAGATGGGGTTGTTTCCAGTGAACATTGCACATGTATGGCAGGTTTGGGGGAAGTTTGTAGTAATGTGACAGCATTGTTGTTTTGTTTACAAGCTTGTCCAGCTGAAAACGAAAATGAATCTGTTTCCTGCACACAAAGGCTTGCACAGTGGCCTGTACCTTCTACGAAATCCATTGACATGATTAAATAATTTAGTTTATTGCCAAAAATGAATAAATAATTTTACATTAACTGTTTTTAATTTGTCAACAACATTACATAGGGTTGAAAATAAGCAATATCTGTTTTTAAATAGCTTTATTATCTCCAAGAAAATACAAAGTGATCATAAATTAGAAGTCACCTTACTCTAAACAATTGATTAACTATTTCAATCTTTGGCACGCTTATTGTGATAAATCCTGAAACAAGAATATGTGTTATTTGATCATGAACATAAATAACCACTTACTAATCTTTTTGAATCGTTCATCTGACCTCACTGTACTTCTTTCGTGTCGATTCAGGGACTGTACATCTTTTTTTTTCACCAACTATATAAGTATCCCATGTTTTGAGTGGGTACCCAATCTGGGTTATTCTCTAGTAGGGCTGGTTGTCCTAAATATATAAGAGCATTACTTTCATTTAGCTTTTAGCATCATTGTTTTGTTGTTCTTTTTGTACCTTTTTTTAGTATATTATTTTGAAAAATCAAGGAACCAAACTCAATTATAATCAAAATACTCACCCAATAGGAAATGTCTTGAACAAATTCTAGCATTTCTCAGCATACTTTCGCTCAGAGGACCCCTTTTTAAAGCCCTAACCCATAAGTCACGTCGTTGTTTTGACAAGGCATTTAAATAGTCTCCACGGTTTTTCAGCGCGGTGGGAATCCTGAAGAATCGAACCTGGTCTCTTTCCGATCTCATTGAATACTTAACAACACAACAAAACATTGGCATTTTAATAATATATTGCAAACTCCGTAACGACTTTTACACTGTTAGCATAGGCCGAAATGTTTGTCTGCCCACCAAGTGAACATGGCGGATTTGTTTTGACAGTTGTGACGTCATCGTAGATAGTTGTTGAAAAGTGTGGTTATTGTGAGAATTACTGTTGTGTAAATAAATACTGATTTGTTTTGTTTATTAATTGAATTTAGTTAGTTATTGGAAATCATCCTAGCGAACCCGAAGTCGTAACAACTGGTGTCAGAAGTGTGGGATGCCAATAACCAGAAAAATGGAATCGATGATGGAAAAACTTATGCAAGAACTCGCCGAACAAGAGGAACAACGTCAACAGGAGAAATTGGAAGAGCAGAAACGTCGAGAGCAAGAAAAACTAGAAGAACAGAAACGTCGAGAGCAAGAAAAACTAGAAGAACAGAAACGTCGAGAGCAAGAAAAGCAAGATGAACAGAAACGTCGAGAGCAAGAATTACAAAGATTACAGAAAATTCTGGAAGACCTCGACAAACGTAGGAAGGATGATAATGAGAAATTGAGAGGTGAAATAACTGAAGAAATAGTACATGTGAAAGAAGACCTGCAGGAGAAATTGCATAATTTAGAAGAACGTGAATCACAGGTATTGAAAGATTTAGAAAAGCGAATATCTACAGTGGAAAGAAATGAATCAAAAGTAATGTCAAATCCAGTCCCCAGACAGAAAGTTCCGAACCCACCTACTTTTGATGGAGATTCTTCCTGGCCAATATTCAAACGACAGTTTGAAGCAGCAGCCCAAGCTAATGGTTGGACAGATGAAATGAAAGCAGTAGAACTGGTTTTGTCCCTCAGAGGTAAAGCTGCAGAACTGTTACAAAAATTGTCAGTAAAAGAGCAGGAAGATTACATAACTCTAATAAAATCCCTAGAGTTGAGATATGGAGATGATCATAAAGAAATGTTGTACCAGGCCCAATTAGAAGGTAGGCATTAATTGGCAAATGAATCACTACAAGAATTTCAGGCCGAAGTAGAAAAGTTGACTCGGTTAGCCTACCCAATGGCTCCAGATGATATCCTTGAGCAATTGAGTGTCAAATCTTTTGTTAATGGGTTAAAAGACACCGACCTAATTCAACATCTGAAAATTTTGAGACCTAGAACAGGAAATGATGCTTTAGTGTGGGCTCTGGAATTTGAAACAGCAAAACTAACATCTTGTAATAACCGAGCAACACACAGAGCTCGAAAAGTGGAAGTAGAGGAAAATAAAACACTTGGAGTAGTATTGGAACGATTAGACAAACTTATTTCTTCCTTTGAAAAGAACCGAGTATCTTTTAATGGTGAATGTTACTCATGTGGAAAATATGGACACACTAGTAGAGAATGCCGTTCAAGAATGAACAGAGGAAAAGATGATAATAGAAACAAAAGAATAATCGATTTAAGGAGAACTACCATCGATTTGAATAACCGAGCAACACACAGAGCTCGAAAAGTGGAAGTAGAGGGAAACAAAACACCTGGAGTAGATATAGACAAACTTATTTCTTCCTTTGAAAAGAACCGAGTAACCTTTAAGGGTGAATGTTACTCCTGTGGCAAATATGGACACACTAGTAGAGAATGTCGTTCCAGAATGAACAGAGGCAGAGGTAATAACAGAAACAAAGGAATAATAAATTTAACGAGAACTACCATTGATTTGAATAACCGAGCAACACACAGAGCTCGACGAAAAGTGGAAGTAGAGGAAAACAAAACACTTGGAGTAGATATATTGGAACGGTTAGATAAACTTATTTCTTCCTTTGAAAAGAACCAAGTAACTTTTAAGGGTGAATGTAACTTGTGTGGAAAATATGGACACACTAGTAGAGAATGTCGCTCCAGAATGAACAGAGGCAGTGATAATAACAGGAACAGAGGTAGAGATAATAACAGAAACAGAAGAATAATCGATTTAAGGAGAGCTACCATCGATTTGAAACAGGGATGGACGACAGAAGAATTAATTCAGGCACAGGAACAAGATCCTGAAATAAAGCATCTCAGAGAATGGAAAAGACTCGACCGTAGACCCACCTGGAAAGATATTTCAACAATGAGCACTAAAACGAAGGCACTGTGGGCGCAATGGGATTCCTTAATTCTTGAAAATAGGTTACTGAAGAGGAAATGGGAAAGTCCGGATGGTGAAGAAATCAAAACTCTCTTAGTGGTACCAACCAGCAAAGTGGAAGAACTTCTACAGGAAATTCACGGTGAAGCTCAGGAGCCCATTTTGGCGTGAATAAAACAATTGCGAGAATAAGGGAAATATTTTAGTGGGTCTACTGCCGTGATGACGTAGAAGCTTGGTGCAGAAAATGCCCAACATGTGCAGCCACTAAGGGACCCTCAAAGAGAACTCATGGAAAAATGGAGAAATACAATGTAGGTCTTCCATTTGAGAGGATCGCTATTGATGTTGCCGGGCCATTTCCAACTTCTAACGATGGAAATAAATACATACTGGTTGTCATGGATTACTTCAGCAAGTGACCTGAAGCCTATGCTCTTCCGAACCAAGAGACTGAGACTGTCGCACGTGTACTGGTAGATCAGTTCATATCTCGATACGGAGTTCCACTGGAATTGCACTCAGACCAGGGACGAAACTTCGAAAGCGAAGTTTTTAAGAAAGTGATGGAGATATTGAACATCCGAAAGACCAGAACCACTACATTACATCCACAGTCTGATGGAATGGTGGAAAGATTCAATCGCACCATGGAACAATATCTGTTGAAGGTTGTGGCTGATCACCAAAAGGATTAGGACATACATTTGCCAGTACTGTTGATGGCTTATCGAGGATCGGTTCATGATTCCACAGGTCATACTCCAGCAAAGATACTCTTTGGTAGAGAAGTACGTTTACCATGTGATTTGCTATTCGGTACTCCCGAAGATACACCAGTGGAAGTAAAGACTTATGCAGATGAATTGAGACTGCACTTAAGAAAGATCCATGAGCACGTCCGGGATAAGATAGATGCTAGTACTGACAGAATGAAGACCAGATATGATTTGAGGGCGAACTCAGCCGGATTTAAAGAAGGAGATTTAGTATGGTTGTACAATCCCCAGCGGAAGAAAGGGTTATCACCTAAATTAAGCCAGAATTGGGAAGGAGCCTACAAAGTCACAAAGAGGATAAATGATGTTGTCTACCGAATCCAACGCACTCCTAGGACGAAGCCTAAAGTTGTACATTTAGATAGGCTAGCAAAGTATCACGGTGGAGGTGTATCAGAAGATTTTGATCGGGACGATCAAACTTAAGAGGGGGGCAGTGTTACGAAAATGTCTAAAGCCGACTCTGTGTGCTCTGGAATATTCGATGAACGTTGAAGTAACCGCCCTCCTAATTCGAAGACTAGAACATTCTGGAAGCTTCTCGAAGGAATGACAAGACATATAAAAGCGACCATAGAAGAGTCTACAGTCTACAGTGAACTACCGTGTTATAAAATAGTAGGAGAGCCCACGACAGTAAACCTAGTTCGATAAGACTACCAGATGATATATTTATAATTAGTCACGTCATTAATAGGGGAACACTGCAATGCAAAAAACCTGGCTACGTCATAAAAAAAATTAATTAAAAAAAAAAAAATCAGGTTTCTAGTATGATAAGACTCCCAATTTTTATTTGTTCCTCGAAATAGGAGAGTGATAGAACTATACGATAATGCAGTGCTGCAAGCCCCCCTGATTGGCCTAATCAGTGGCAGCAGCATGATATACGACGCCTCGTATCTAGGTATCTAGTATGATCGGTCTCCTCAAAAAACCCAAGCTCATCCGAAAGGTCATCAATTTCTGTGTAAGAAACACCACTGCTGCATTTTCCAAACAGTGGAGAAAGTGGTTGCTGCAGCCATTGAAGGTCGCCATCCGCGCGGCTGCATTCGGCGTTTCAATAATTCAATTTAGTTTTGTCAGCAAGCGACCGGTTCCTTCCGATTTTTACCGGTTGAATAGGCGTTCCACGTTCACATATGAATAATTTTACGTGTCGTTGATTGTTTAAACAAATTAAATCGGCCATTTTCATTGTGTTGATTGTTTAAACAAATAATTTTGAATGAGTATGAACGTGAATTGGTGTTTTTAAATTTGGATGCGGGCAATGAAGAACGAAGATTGGTTTTTTCAATAATTTGATCATTTTATCAATATATTTTTTTACAAGTACGACAACATGACGTGTCAAGAACATGAGGTGTGAAAAAACTACTAATAACAAGATAAGTCTTAATTAAAAATTCTTATAAACTAATTTTTATTCTTCCTGTAAACTATTTCTTTATTATCAGTAATTATTCTTACGCTACTTTTCGTCATCCGAATCGAATACAACGAAATCGAATTCATCCTCACTGTTTTCTTCGGTGTCAACCGACATAGCCAATATATCGTCCACGAATAGTGGCGTTGGTTGACCTGTATACCAGAGAGGCTGCAGTTTTTCCCGCATCTCCCAGCCGTAGTCTTCGAAATGGAGCGTTACGCAATGTGGTGAAGTTGAATTCAGCCACATGCTGGTGACGTATATAGTGCGTAATATTTTTTGTTTCAAAGACCGAAAACATGGTGGTATGAGGCTTGAATCAAAGCCTTATATTTTTATCAAAAAAACCTTATTCGAACCACTCCCTGAATACAGCTTCTGGAAAAGCTCGAATCTGGCAACATCCACGCGCTTACAATTTTTAACCGAGTTCATTTGTTAGGTGAATTCTTGTAGCGTGTCGACTATATTTTCGTCTTCTAAATTCGTGCGATCATTTAGAGACGCGAAAACCTACTGCAATCGTTCATTTTTTTCTAATATTTTATACGGTCTCACTTTGCCTTTTCGAAAAAACAAGACTAAGCAGGTATAAACTCTAGGCCAGTGTTACCTTCTCTGAAAAATATTTGCCCCTAAACCCGTCAAAAACCCCAGTCATAGATCTGCATGCAAGATGTGAAAACTTCTTAGCAAGATCATTTTTTAAAATAATTTTTATGAGTGAAAGTATTGATATAGTCACAAAATCTCCATTCATTTTACATCACAAAAAATGTTTATTATTTATATAATACAAATTTATAAATACAATTCAACTAATTGGATTCACAACATTACTTTTTGCAGAAATTACTTAATAATAAATGTTAAAATTCTATTGAATAATTATTATAACGATATATTTATTTTATGAATAAAACACAAATGAAAATGGCTGAAAAATCGAATAAAATCACATAAAATTTGCCGATTTAATTTCTTTGAACAATCAACGACACGTAAAATTATTCATATGTGAACGTGGGACGCCTATTCAACCGGTAAAAATCGGAAAGTTGCACAACGAGTGCGTAGCACGAGTTGTGTAACCACACAAGTGTCTTAATGGGGTGAACTCGCGTGTATTGTACAATATTTTATCTACTCCTAACCGGGATACTTATTTTTATAGGATTTATTTTTATTATAATTAATTTTACCTTAATACCTTTGTTCAAATAAGTACCTGAAGCACCATGCATCATGGCAATGTCAATTTGATATTAAATAATATTGATGTCACTTTAAAGTCAAGTTTCAAAAATTATAATCTAAAATGAGCGATTCGGAAAGTATTCCTTCTGATATTGAAGAAGAGGCATCGAGAGCCCTTTCTGGATTGCTACCAGAAAAATCCAGGCAGAAATAAATGTTTTACAAACTTTTTATTTTATTTTGGTAGTCATCTAAAGAAAGAGCGCGGTAATAAAAATGCGTGAGTTAAAAGGCTCTTAACTCACTCAAAATGCGTGCGGTAAGAGCTTCTTAACTCACTGGAGTAGATAAATATATATATATATATATATATATATACCTATATATGTATATAATTATAGGTATTACCTTCAGCTATTCCAAACATAGAAGCTCTAAATGTAATCTTGCTACTGTAACACTAGAAATTCAAGTTTTTAATGCTCACAATGTCATAATACTTCTGAAGATTGTATTTTCACTTTGAAGTCAGTTTCCTCTATATTTTGAGTATATTTGTGTGCGAGATGCACCCTCATATATTCACTTTTACGAATGTTCGTCACCTTCAGAAATTTGAAAAGTTTGATCTTGAATTTATTGAAACTCAATTTTACAAACAAATCCTAACATTTGTTTGTATCTTGATTGGAATTAAGAATTCTTTTCTTTCATACAACATAAAATTAGTATAACTGGGACGTTAATGAAGCTACTGATGTATACTGGAATTATGTGCTGAAGTCTGAAGATACCGGTATCGGAATTTTTATATAGAAAAAACGCGTGATCAGCAGAGCTCTGTCACTAAGGTCATATTTTGACCTAATTTTTGATGCATTACATAAAGCGAACAAGGAAAATTCTTTAATAATTTAAAAATTATCAAATAACTTTCCAAGGAAGCTGGTTATACGTATTCCGCAAGGCAAAATCTGCATTCACAATCCAACGTTGAATTATAGAAAACGTCAAGTCACGCTGACTCAAAACCTGCATACAGTTGTTTCGATCTTATTAAATCTCATTAGTGCAGCTTATTTGACTCGGAGTGAACTTACAAATTTCTAATTGTTCCCCAATAAAAATCGTGGTTGGAAACACTGTCTGGATAACAACCCAGAGCGCCCTCCACCAAAGATATTGGGAGCCAACAATTCACCGTTTACATCGAAAATGCAGAAATCGTCACGAGAACACGTACCTCCTGACAAGGAGATATCTACTCTACAGTGGCGTATATAATTCTAGATCTAATAATTGATAATTTTTAAATTATCACAGAATTCTCCTTGTTCACTTTAATGTATGAAATTGACTATGGTCAACAAGTATGTTTTTCATGATTTGATAATTTTGAATAAGCAAATTTGTAGGAGCTGTGGAAATGAGAAAGAAATCCCTACATTACAATAAACGCAATTAAGGAAAGTTGCTAAAAATACCAAAACGTACTTGCCATCATATTAATTTTATTATTAGTTTCATTTTGTTGAAGTAACAATAAAAATATCCAATAATGAAAATATAAGAGCGATATCTATTTCTATCTCTCTCTCTTACGATTAGTCATACTATACATATATATATATATATATATATATATATATATATATATATATATATATATATATATATATATATATATTTATATTTATATATATATTATATATATATATATTATATATATATATATATATATATAATATATATATATACATATATGAAAGTATGACTAATCGTAAGAGAGAGAGAGAGATAGAAATAGATATCGCTCTTATATTTTCATTATTTAATATTTTTATTGTATATATATATATATATATATATATATATATATATATATATATATATATATATATATATATATATATATATATACATATATATATATATATATATATGTAAGCTTGTGTAGGTACGTGACATTACTGGATAGTCATGAGAAACAATTTGATTTTGACATGAACTTTCAATTTGAAGTTTGTGAATTGTTAAATTCTTAAAATATTAATTAATTGAAAAGCTTATTGAAGAAGATAGTGAAGCATAGGCATTTGATTGTCGACTCACTGTTTTCAGGTTTGTTAATTTCTTTGAATTTGTTGGAACATGTGAATAACAAAAGAACACTGTTTTCAGGTTAATCAATTTGTGTTTTTGCTTCAAGAAACTTAATTTATAATCTTTATAAATCGACAATTTGGGTACATGCGACAAACAAATGGCAAAGCTGAGATTCCATTTTGAATTAGTAGCTGCAGAGAATGAGAAATCAAATGTCATTAGACTGAGTTCCATAACCGATGAAGATGAAAAGATATACCAAATTCCAAGCGACTTACAAACATTAGAAAATCATTCTGAATTAGCTAAGTTACCAGAATTTAAGAGAGTCGTAAAAACACTTCAAAGAAGAGGACAGAGAAGGAATGTTCATTTCAACTTGAGTGAGGATATGTTGAAATTATACAAAGATGAGGCTGGTAATATGGCAATTGGAGAATACCTTCTTCAAGAAGTTCAAAACATGGATGAACAATGCATACACAATAAACAAACTGATGAGAACCTTATAAAAATTTTGGAAAAGTTGTCTGTAAAAGAAGAATGTGTTTAGACAAATTTAATGGAAAAAGGGTAAATGTTAATCAGTGGCTAGATACTTATGAAACTGAATTTAAGAGATTGAAAATCACAGAAGATTCAGAAAAAATTGAGATGTTGAGGTTTTTCTTGGACGATGCGGGCAAAGATTGGTACAACTCAATGTTAATAAAAAATACATTAAACTCTGATTGGGAAGTTTGGAGAAATCATTTGTCAGGAACTTTCGTAGATGAAATTCAATAGTCTACGCAAAAAAATTTAAATATTTGAATGGCTCTTTGCTAGATTATGCATTAAAAAAAAAGAGCGATTATTACTTGAAACAAATAAAAATAGAGACAATATAATATTAATAAACTTAATTGCGGCTGGATTACCAATATATGTGAGAGCGAAAATAGATAGACAAAATTTGAAAAATTCTGAAGATTTATTCAATGGGCTAAGAGGTCATGAAAATATAGTTGAAAAGAAGAAGTATAACAGTAATAGGAATGTTGACCCTATAAATAAAAGCACAAAACAAGAATCGCAAGTGAAAAATTGTTATCAACCTTGCAGAATTTGTGAGAATAAAGGTAAAAATAATAGATACCATCTTCAAAGTCTCTGCTGGTACAGAGAAGAAATGAACAAGATCGGAAAAAAAACAGTGAATACAGGTGCTATACTAGAAGTAGAAGTGGATAATCATGATCCAAAAAACTCGAATTCCCCCCACTAATAATACTAGAAGTACTACTAAACGATGTACTGGATGCTAAAGGTATTTATGACCCAGGTTCTAGTATAACAGTGATAAATTCAAAATTAGTGAAAGGGGTAAAACTGAAGGATTAATTAAATTGAAAGCGAAAATTCTGGGAAAAGAAGATAATTTTAATGCATTTATATTCGATAATGAGAATTTTGGATACGATATGATAATTGGATTAGATGCCATACAGAAATTTGGGTTGAGCCATGATCGGAATTGAAATGTCCAGGTACATAAAGAAGATAAGCACAATAATAAAAATAAAGCTGAAGAAGATATGAGTCAAATTGAAGAGAATAATGATTATAGTGTAAAAGAGCACAAACAAGACATAGATAATATTTTGGACGAATTGGAAGTAAATTTTAATGAGGGAATAGAAACAGACAGATTTACAGCAGATATTGAACACTTGAATGGAAACCAAAAAAAACAAATGAATGAGTTATTGGAAAATTACAGACAAATTTTTGCAAAACATGAGTTTGATGTTGGTAAATTAAAAAATTATGAAGCATTCATTGATTTGCAAATAGAAAAGTATTGTTATAAACGACCATATAGATGCACAATAGATGATAAAATTGAGATAGAAAAACAAGTATCAGAATTATTGAAGCATGGTTTGATTGAGGAATCTTACAGTCCTTTCGTTAGCATTTAGAAGAGATGAAGGAAAAAGGAGCCGATTATGTATAGACTTTAGAGATTTGAACAAAATAATTTTTCCTCAATCTCAACCATTTCCTTCAATAGAAGATTTAATGGTGAAAACAATTGATTGCAAATTTTTCACGACACTAGATGTTGATTCAGCTTTCTGGTCTATCCCATTAAGGTTACGAGACAGGTCCAAAACAGGATTTGTAACACAAAAGGGTCACTACCATTGGACCTGTTTACCGTTTGGATTGAAAACAGCTCCAGCTATTTTCCAACGTATCTTGGAAAACATAATGAGAAAATACAAATTAACAGAATTTGCTGTTCACTACATTGACGACATATTGATTTTTTCAAAGACATTCGACGAACATATAAGACATCTAGAACTACTAATGGAAGCCATTCAAAATGAGGGATTCTGACTCAAATTCACGAAATGTAAGTTTGCAGCTAGTTCGGTTAAATATTCAGGACATGTGATAAAAGATAATAACATAACACCTCTCAGAGACAATTTAAAATCTATGAGAGATTTCCCAATTCCAAGTTACAGAAAACAAATAAGACAATTTTTAGGAAAAATAAATTTTCATCATAAATACATTCCCAATGTTACAATAGTACTAGATCCTTTACATAATTCACTTAGAAAAGAAACAAAATTTGATTGGACACCAAAATGTCAGGATGCTTTCGAAAAAATTAAAAATTACTTATGCTCGGAACCAGTTCTTGCAATATTCAACCCTAAAGCACCAATATTTATTTACACTGATGCCAGTATCAAAGGTCTAGGAGCTGTCTTGAAACAAACACAATCGAATGGAGAACAAAAACCAGTAGCTTATTTCTCAAAAAAATTGAGTAAGGAGAAAATAATGAAGATAATCTAAAAACAGTAAACTTTATTAGGTACTTTGCAGGATATAAAAACAGATCAAGAACAAAATCAACTAATCAAAGAAAATGGAAAAGATTTTATAATGAAAAATGACATTTACTATGAAGAAATAGAGGTAAAAATGAAAGAATAATACTGAGTGAAGACTTTAGTAGAATATTGATCAAGAAAACTCACGAAAATTATTGTCATACAGGAATAAGTCAAATAGAAACAAAAATGCGACCATTTTATACAGCACCTAACCTTTCGAAGAATATTAAAATGATTTGCAAGAATTGCGAAATATGTATAAAAAATAAAACAAGACTCAACAGAAGATATGGATTAATGTCTCATCTAGGACCAGCTGAAACACCTTTTCAAATAATGTCATTAGATACAGTTGGTGGATTCGGCGGACAAAGATCAACTAAGAAATATATGCATTTATTGGTAGACCATTTCACAAGATTTGCATATATTCTATGTTCAAAGAGTCAGAATGCTAAATACTTCATTAAATTGATGGCATTTAATTGTCGATTCACTGTTTTCAGGTTTGCTAATTTCTTTGAATTTGTTGGAACTTGTGAATAATAAAAGAAAACTGTTTTCAGGTAAATCAATTTGTGTTTTTGCTTCAAGAAACTTAATTTATAATCTTATATATATATATATATATATATATATATATATATAAAAATATATATATATATATATATATATATATATATATATATATATATATATATATATATATATATATATATATATATATATATATATATATATATATATATATATATATATAATGTTAGGGCAATGTTTTGAAACTTTCAGGATTAGCGGTTCAATTTTCAATAATAATTTTTATTGCGCCCCCCGCATGCAATAAAATGTATACAATAATAATCTATTTTGAGTTTTCCGGCTCTAAACATACACTACGACCTTAATTGTATACATCATAAATTATCAAGAATACGGAAATTTATCGACATTTGGCAACACTTTATAAAGAATATTTTCCTTTAATATGCTCGCCTTTCCCTTTAGTGTACAGTTTGAGAATCCCTGGGTTACGGCTCTGGAATATTTTGAATTGAACCTCCGATCCTATGAGATCATAGCAATGCTGATATTTTTCTCGAAATATGATACTCTTACGTGTTGATAGACAATGGCAGTAGTGGATAGACGAAGATGAGAAAAGAGTTTCAATCGCACCTATAGAAAAACTGAATATTTTACGAATATTTCATAAACACTAACATCATTGATATATAGTACACTTAGATTAGATTTTTTAGTCAAAAATTGGTCTAAAGTGAAGAAAATTTAGGTATAGAGTTGCAAAGCTAGATTCGTTGCAATATTTCACTAAATTTCTCATCTTTTTCAGTTACTAAAACTTCTTTATTATCGTAATTCAACTAGTGAGTTTCGAACATTTTATTTTTATTCGTTGTTCCTTTGCGGTCTGGCCTTTGAAAGATCTATTATTATTATTGACGAGATTATTCAAACTTAATGAATTTTTCCTGAAGTGAGTGTTCTACTTTACAATCGTATTTTCCCCGAAAATAATAGACTATTGCACTGCATCGGAAGTCAACAGTCAGATGTAGTCATGATATAGATGACAGTCAGTTATTGTTTTGCGTGTGGTTATGGTTGGCTCCTCGCTTAAAAATTATTAAATAAATAGAATCTTATATCACTCCAACAACAATGAGCTGTTGTAGAGTTGTTTCATGTTATGGGCCTTACAACCTAACTGTTTATGTCCTGAGGAAGACCTAATAAAGAGTCGAAACGTTGACTGAGACAAATTTGGTTGTTTAGATCATAAATCCTTGCCGAATACTCAGCTATAATCAATATTATATATATATATATATATATATATATATATATATATCAACATTTGAATCTTAGTATATTCCTATTATGTTTTATATTATTCTAAATGTAGTATTTGAATATCAGGCATAAGAAAAATATGTTGAAGCAAACACTTTTCATATATTAACATTGCACGAATGACTACACTGAAATGTTTATTTCAATAAAGAAAAAAAAGTCATCCCTGTAGTTATTTTTTGCAGTTTTTTACAGTACCTACACAAAATATGATATATAAAATACTGGAGTTATGACAATACCTACTATTCGAAGGATGTTCCTTATCACACGTTAAACTTATGCCAGATACTTGGCGGATAAAAGCTAGACCTAGTAATGTGCAACTGTAACAGTCACGTGGGTGTATATGCTTGTTTAGGAAGTCGTGAGACTCATAATACTTATAACCTCTCTTATTCATTCAATCTCTATCTAATAAAGAATGAAATTTAAAAGTGACTAAGTGAAACTAGGGATAGTGATGATAAAGCCAGGTAGGTACTAGTGTACTAGTAAATTTTAGTGATAGACTTCATAAATATGAGAATAATTATGTTTGATATTAGCGTATTATTTTGAATTGAAAATGAACTAGAGATCGGAATGAACAATAAGAGGAATACATTTTAAAAATTGTTGAGTTTCGTTTCATTTATTTTGGATAAATTTGATTTAAAAATTAACAGTGATCCAGTAAAATTGACAACAAGATACAATACCAATATCGAGGCACATAAAATTGAATCCCAAGCACATTTGTCCTACATTGGTTATTACAAACCAATCATTACTAAGATGGCAATGTACAGGGTGGCCAAATAAGCGAGGTAAGCGGCTGTATCTCAGGATCTGTACATCTGGCAACAATGAAATTTTTTTTATTATCATAAAAGTGGCCATGAGAAAATTCTGGAAATTATTTTCAAGTTCCGTATTTCACCGCTAGAGGCCGTAACTAGAAATTAAATAAGAAGAACGTCTTTTTTTTCAAAAAATTATACATTAACCTATACTTTTGATAACACTGTTAGAAAGCCTAGAAAATTCTCTATCATTTTGGTTCAAGGCTCATTGGCGTACGAATGATATTAGGAGTGGGGGAAGCTATTGAAAGTATAATAATTAAAATCGGTGTAAATTCTAAACCACTTATTCGATTTTACCAATTCAAAATTTGTTTGCAAGATAAATGTAGCTGTTTTAAATTTCTGATCTCCTTACTACTCTTCAGTTCCTAATAAAAGAGCTAGAGGGCGCAATTTGTAATAACTCTATTTTTTTCAATTTTACTCCAAAAATTCAAATAGAACGGTATATTTTTGACATCATATTTGAAAAGAAGATAAAATTTTGAAAAATAATGTGAAAACCGGACGATGATATCTTTGCTCGTTTCAAAGTTATAGCGAATTAAATTTTTTTTACGCGCCGAGTCAAAACTTCTGTACCGCCATCTAGCGTTCGGCCTTAAAATGTCTAATTAACATTACTATAGCTGTTTTCTCAAGCTGTTAATAAAATGCAGCCTACTTAAACTTATGTATCACTGAATCAATTTTATATGATTTTCTTAGGACAATATTTATTAACGAATTTCTTTTTATATTTAAATTGTGGTCCTTAAAAGGACCGATTTTGAACCCAAACATATTAGGTATTTAATGCCTCGATAGATGTTCAAACTGCTTTCCATCACATTCCAAACAAGCTTCCAATCTTTTTTGGGTGGATGAAACTGCTGTTTCGAA
Organism: Cynegetis impunctata; assembly: GCA_030704885.1. Taxonomy (NCBI): domain Eukaryota; kingdom Metazoa; phylum Arthropoda; class Insecta; order Coleoptera; family Coccinellidae; genus Cynegetis; species Cynegetis impunctata. Next base: position 67,002 of record JARQZK010004463.1, on the reverse strand, counting down.
TTTAGAAGCTGATATTTTATCAATGGCATCACGGATTCTGTTTTCCATATCATGTCTAGTTGTGGGTGGAGATTGGTACACAATATCTTTTAAACGACCCCACGAGTAAAAGTCGAGGCATGTTAAATCGGGTGACCTGGCCGGCCAAGGATCCGATCCAGCGCCCTTGAAAATAATTATTAATATGATCCCGCACGAAACGGGAAAAATGTGCTGGACACCCGTCGAATTGGAAATACATGGTCTGTCTCACTTCCAATTCAAATCAAATCTTATATTTAAATTGACAAAGCATTTATTAAAAAATTCAAAAACAAACCGGTTAACGTGCCATCAAAATAATGAAGACCAATAATTTTCATTCCGATAATGCCACACCACAAGATTACACTCCAGCGGCCTTGGTGCTGAACTTCTCGCATCCAACGGGGATTTTCGGCCGACCAATAATGCATATTATGCCTGTTGACTCTGCCATCACTACTAAAAGTTGCTTCATCGGTCCACAGAATCTGTGATAAAAAATCTCTATTTTCGCGAATCATTTCTAACATCCATTGACAAAAATCAATTCTGCGCTCAAAATCATGTTCGTTTAAGGCTTGGTGTAGGATTATATGGTAGGGGTGTAGCCTTAAAATAAAAAGAAATGCTTGTATAGTATTGTATTGAGAAGAAAATTATATTCAAAAGGTGTATTAAAAAGGATGTGCGCTAATGCAATTACTTTCCTGTGGTCGTTTAGTATATTTTAAACAGTATTTCGAGCTATTCCCAAATCTAAAGATAACGCCCGAGTTCCAATATGCCTAATAAATTCCGCGTAGGCCAACACATAATTAATGTTTTCTTCCGTTCTTCCAGTGCGACGCCTTCTAAATCTGGGCCGACTAAAACTCCCAGTATCGCGTACCAAGTCGCTGTACCAAGCGTGGAAATATTCTTCTGCCATGAGGACGGCGATCTGGATACCGAATCGCATACTGTCTGTCTACTATTGCTGCATTTTGAAAGCACTCAAAGAAAACCGCAATCATATCAACAGCTTCATCATTTGTAAAAGGCATTTGACAAAAAATCGAGCAAACGATATTTAGAAACCAAATTGACAAGAATTAAACTGGCTCTAAGAAATATTTGACGTTTCCATACAATATTATTTGAAAGTTCCTTTTGTTTTTACCGCCTGCTATACGTTAATTAGACATTCTAAGGCCGAACGCTAGATGGCGGTACATAAGTTATGACTCGGCGCATAAAAAAAATTTAATTCGCTATAACTTTAAAACGAGCAAAGATGTCATCGACCGGTTTTCACAATATTTTTGAAAATTTTATCTTCTTTTCAAATATGATGCCAAAAATATACCGTTCTATTTGAATTTTTGGAGTAAAATTGAAAAAAATGGAGTCATTACAAATTGCGCCCTCTAGCTCTTTTATTAGGAACTGAAGAGTAGTAAGGAGATCAGAAATTTAAGACAGCTACATTTATCTTGCAAACAAATTTTGAATTGGTAAAATCGAATAAGTGGTTTAGAATTTACACCGATTTTAATTATTATACTTTCAATAGCTTCCTCCACTCCTAATATCGTTCGTACGCCAATGAGCCTTGAACCAAAATGATAGAGAATTTTCTAGGCTTTCTAACAGTGTTATCAAAAGTATAGGTTAATATTTAAGTTTTTGAAAAAAAAGACGTTCTTCTTATTTAATTTTTAGTTACGGCCTCTAGCGGTGAAATACGGAACTTGAAAATAATTTCCAGAATTTTCTCATGGCCACTTTTATGATAATAAAAAAAATTCCATTGTTGCCAGATGTACAGATCCTGAGATACAGCCGCTTACCTCGCTTATTTGGCCACCCTGTACAATGTACATATTGACTGAGTTCATAATTAGTTCATATTTTCATAATAACTAATAATAAAATAATTATTTTCATACCTTATTCATCACAATTTTTTAATCGTCCTTCATTCATTAATTTTTTTCATTTAATTACTTCCAACGATATTAATTCATTTCATCGCGGCTGCTATTTAAAACATAAGTGTAGCGGAAGGAACTTCTTTGGAATGGGTGCCCCACGACACCTTTCGTGCTTTAATTTGTCATTACACTAAAAAATTATATTAAATACTTTCTTCAACCAGGTATTTAGAAATGTGAAAAATGGAGAATATCCAGTTACAGTTAAGTAAATAATTAGAAATCAGGGAAATCTTTTATTGATGACCGAATATTCATCAAATTTTTAGTAGTTTTTCATATCAGTTGAAGCATTGCAACCATTATTTCCAGAATCTTCAATCAACGTATTAGGTAGGTACCTACATTATTGTGCGCCAGGTTCGTTTCTATATTAAATTAAAAAAATCAATTTAGTGTGAAAGGATCGGATATTTGATCAAAAATTTAAATTTTGAATACAAATTTTAATTTCAATTTTATACACATAATTCGTTGTAAGCTGTTTGAGGGGTGTAGAGTTTTATTAGTCATTATTAGATGCATGATTTACGACTTCAAAGAAACATGAAACTCGATTATCGTTACAAATATAAAATTTTCACTAACTTGGTATAATATACGACGATACTCGGAGTTCGGTACACTTACATCTTTACTCTTTGTATATTTGATGACTGTACTGAAATGCGTCATAAATTATACTTTGTTAAGTTAATAATACTAATTCAATATAATATTTATACTTACTCATTATTATAATGTTTTTTAGTAAGTATCGCCTGATAATATCATTTAGGATCATAAAATTTACCTATAGTGGCCCTACAGTCAATATTCCCACTCAATCCCGATAGCAGACTGCGTGGCTATCCTTCTCCTCATAGTTTTTCATTTTCACCATAGGTATTAGCCATTCCTTTTATGTTAATGAGTGGAAATTACAAGATATTGCCCTCTGCCCTTTTCAAATAAGTAACAATAAGGATGAAAACTCTATTGAAGCAAGCTGCAAATGCAAGTTTTCATACCGTATCTAGTTAACAAGTTTAAAATACACAAGCACTTACATCAAAATATATGGACATATATATATATATATATATATATATATATATATATATATATATATATATATATATATATATATATATATTTATTCGCATTGTTGTTGCCTGTGAACTATTTCTAATCTCTTGATAATTATTAGCAATAACAGGCTTGTTGAATCTTAAAAAACTTGATTTTATTGAAAAGTTGACGTTTCGCCACGACATTCGTGGCTTTATCAAAACTTTTGAAAAAAATTGAAATTTCTTTGACATTTATTGATTTGAAAAATTTCTATAGAAACAGACTACTGTTTCACTAAAATTTTTTTCGGCTGTGGCCGTTCTTTGCTATTTATTACGTGCTATTCAGTCCAATATTAACATTCAAATTTGTTATTATTAGATGGTAAGGGAAACCACAGAAACCTTTACCCACGTAATGTTCGAAATAGGTCCAAATTATTTTGATTTTGAAGAGTCAAAGAATAATAATAATAGGGTACTATTTATCTTTTTTTCAAAAATTTCTCATTGCGGCTGTGACCGTCTTCAGTTATTAATTACGTGCTATTCAGTCGAATATCAACAGACAGGTCCGTTGATATTAGATGGGAAGGGAACCACAGAAACCTTCACCCACGCAATGTACAAAATAGGTTTAAAATATTTGATTGTTGTCTTTAAAAAGACATTACTTGTGATTTTGGAGATCACATGTTCTAAACTATATTTTCTTTCCAGAAAAATTGAAAATTCTTGATGTTTAGATTTTGTCTAAGAAGATGAGTTGTTGTGGTTAGAATTTGTTTGTTGAATTAAATCTGCGTATATTGAACTTAAATGTTTGATATCTGTTCTATCATTTACGACTTCATTAAAATTTTTTTGGATATGTAACATTTCTAAAATTTCTCTGCGTTTTTGATCTTTTTCTATTTCTAAAATTTTTGTGCTATTAAAGTTGAAAGTATGATTCTCATTGTTTTTATGTTTTATTAGTGCTGTGGTTTGTGTTCTGGTATATTTGTGTGTTTTTAATCTTTCTTCTAAATTTTGAAAAGTTTGTCCTATATATGATTTATTACAATTATTACAGGGTATACTATAAACAACATGAGATTTTTGCAGAAGAGGTGTTTTACTTTTTAATTTAGAATATATTTGTTTAATTTGATTTTGTGCGTTATGGGCTACTTTATTTTCGTGTGATTTTAAAATTTGTGAAATTTTATTACTTAAATGAGGAATATATGGAAGAGGAATATATTTTTTGTTTATATTTTCTTTTTTTGATGTTTCTAATGTGTTGTACAGTTTATGAATTCTATTTTTAGTGATTTTCTGTATAAGTTTTATTGGATAATCGTTTTTTATGAGTAATTTATGGACATCTTGTAATGTTTCATGTCTGTGTGTAGGTGAAGTAAGTTTAAGTGCTTTGTCTATATATCCGATTATTAAACTATTTTTTTTATGACAAATGATGTGTACTGTTGTAGTTCAATGTTCTTTTTGAAAAAATTTCTTTCCTATGCCATTTTGTGATAATTTCATTGTTTTTGTGCATGAGAGTAATATATAGAAAATTTAATGTATTGTTCGTTTCTTTTTCTAGAGTAAATTGTAATTTTCTATTAAAGTCGTTGAATTTTTTGAGAATATCATCAATAAAATCTTCTGATGTTATTATAAGGCAATCATCAACATACCTTTTGAAAGTTATAATTTGTTCATTCAAATTATTTAATACATTTTCTTCTAAATATTCTAAAACTAATTGAGCTATAACACTGGAAATAGGACTTCCCATTGCTACACCATCAATTTGTTGGTAGAAGTTATTTTCATATTGAAAATAGTTTGTACCAAGAGCAAATTGAATTGCTTCTATAAAATCGGTTTTAGGAATATTTGTATAATTTTTGATAATATCCCATTTGTCATTAATTATTATTGGAACCAAAGAATTTGGAATATTGATATAAAGAGAAACAACATCTAATGAGAAAAATTTGTAATTGTTAGGTATTTTCAAAGATTTAAGATGGTCTACTAGATCGAGAGAATTTTTGATATAATAAGGATTTTGATTTACTATATTTTTCAATACTGAAGAAAGAAATTTAGAGAGATTATATAGAGGTGATTGAATATAAGAGACGATAGTACCTTGATTATTATTCTTTGACTCTTCAAAATCAAAATAATTTGGACCTATTTCGAACATTACGTGGGTAAAGGTTTCTGTGGTTTCCCTTACCATCTAATAATAACAAATTTGAATGTTAATATTGGACTGAATAGCACGTAATAAATAGCAAAGAACGGCCACAGCCGAAAAAATTTTTAGTGAAACAGTAGTCTGTTTCTATAGAAATTTTTCAAATCAATAAATGTCAAAGAAATTTCAATTTTTTTTCAAAAGTTTTGATAAAGCCACGAATGTCGTGGCGAAACGTCAACTTTTCAATAAAATCGAGTTTTTTAAGATTCAACAAGCCTGTTATTGCTAATAATTATCAAGAGATTATATATATATATATATATATATATATATATATATATATATATATATATATATATATATATATATATATATATATATATATATATATATATATAGAGAGAGAGAGAGAGAGAGAGAGAGAGAGAGAGAGAGAGAGAGAGAAAGAGAGAGAGAGAGAGAGATATGAAATTGAGATTTTGGTGCCAAGCAGCATAAAAACTCATGAAACGAAAAACTATATTGTTCCCATTTCCTGCTAATAATAATAATCAGCGTGCTCAATTAAAATGATGCATAACTGGTATGTTTTATAATATGTAGTTCAACTACCTCTAGGTGGTGTGTCTTCATACCTGAAAGAGGGAACCCCTGCTAATCCAACTATCTTTCCAGAAGAGGCTACTTGTGTTAAGGTTTGAACCTCTCAATCTTTGATAATGAAATTCAACCCTAAATTTCGCTTGTCGTAGGTACTAACAACACAAAATGCATACAAGCGATTTAAGATTACAAACCCAATATTAAATGCAACATCGAAAGCTTGAGTATAACAAACTTTCAAATAATCTCAATTGGAGCCGAATTATTATTGAAATATATAACAAAATTATTTAGTGTGAATTAGGGATCATCCATGAGTTACTGAACAATCCGAAATAAACAACCTTCATAACACAAAACACATTAGAATGTAACAGTTATTTAACCAATCTGTATATTATATTAACATTGCTCATTAAGAAAATTATGACCACAAAGGCCAATTCCTGTGTGGAGAAAATGATGTTGAATGATTCTTGATTGTCGTTCACAAATAGGAAGAAATTATTTTAGTGTACAGGGATACGCAGAATTGGCTTTCTCTATCCAAGAATATTTAGAATAAAGTATAAATTTTAAAATAAAAACACTTGGCTTATATTTCACAATATAAAAAATATTTAGATACTGTATTTAGCAGTAACGAAAAGTCGACATGTTTCGAGTTATGAACTCATTATCAAGACTGACTACAGGAGGGTATTACATCCTAATTTATAAAACAGACAAAAGCAAAGGTGATACCTGAAAATCAATTTGTTCGTTTACAAGGGGTAATTGACTATTATGGGCGGAACTTATTTCGAGAATTTCAAGAAGGTCAAGGCGTTTTCCTTTGTTACCGGAATGTAACAATTTGGTTTTGTTGAAATCCAGGAAGTGATTGAATTTTATACAATGTTTAGAGAAGCCAGTGGTATTTTTGTTTTGCAAAATTGACTTTTTATGTTCTTCAACACGAATATTTATATTCCTTTCTGTCTGTCCAATATAGAAAGCAGAACATTCGTCGCAAAATATTTTGTAAATACCACTGTTTTCTCCGATGTTAGATTTTTCTATATTATTGACCAAGAATGACTTCAAGTTTCTTTTATTTGTACAAATTGTTTTAACGTTATTTTTCGATAGTCTGTTACAAATTTTGCTACTCAAATTAGGCAAATAATTTATTAGGAAGTATTTTTGTTCTTCATTAATAGTTTGCGTGGGGTATATTGAATGCAACAGATACTTTATTCGTTTTCTCCAAAAGAACTTGTCAATAAGACTTTCATTGTAACCGTTATTGATGGCTAATAATTTAATTGTATTAACTTCAGTTTGGAAATTTGTTTCCGATTATGGAATCGTGAACAACCTATGTATGAACGAATGAAAAATAACCTATGTATGATCGAAAAATAACGATAAAACAATTTGTACAAATAAAAGAAACTTGAAGTCATTCTTGGTCAATAATAAAGAAAAATCTAACATCGGAGAAAACAGTGGTGATTACAAAATATTTTGCGACGAATGTTCTGCTTTCTATATTGGACAGACAGAAAGGAATATAAATATTCGTGTTGAAGAACATAGAAAGTCAATTTTACAAAACAAAAATACCACTGGCTTAAGTGAACATTGTATAAAATTCAATCACTTCCTGGATTTCAACAAAACCAAATTGTTACATTCAGGTAACAAAGGAAAACGCCTTGACCTTCTTGAAATTCTCGAAATAAGTTCCGCCCATAATAGTCAATTACCCCTTGTAAACGAACAAATTGATTTTCAGGTATCACCTTTTTTTTTGCCTGTTTTATAAATTAGGATGTAATACTCTCCTGTTGTCAGTCTTGATAATGAGTTCATAACTCGAAACATGTCGAGTTTTCGTTACTGCTAAATACAGTATCTAAATATTTTTTATATTGTGAAACATAAGCAAAGTGTTTTTATTTTAAAGTTTATACTTTAGTCTTTATGATGTTTCACCAAGTGATGTGCGAGAATTCAATCTCAGTTATCAAGAATATTTATGCAATAGATACATAAATGTTTGTATTTTCGTACCTCAAAAGACGAACGCCATTGCTAACAAATTCTGAAGCTTACCAGATAAAAATTCGCATCAGCCAATTGTTTACAGCTCGCGATAAATTATTCCATGATTTATTTACGTATGGAGAGTCTCACGATAGTTAAACGTATGATTTATATTTGCTTCAGCGAAAAAAATAATAAAAGAAGAAAAGCTCAACACAAATCATTCGTTTTAAATAATGTACCGTACCAGTACCTAAGAGTTGGTACCGGGTGGGTACCTAATACTAGATGAGCTCGATTCGCAATCGTGATAATATGAGTGTTTATGCACTTGCTTCGTTTTATCCATGCGGGTCCAGCCTCAATCAATTACATTGTTCAGGTGCGTACCGAAAAAAAAACAAGAAGATAATTGAATACTATAGCTTGTTTACTCATGCCAAAAGTTGAATATTTTTCTTGAGAGATTTAAATATTCAGTATCAATATGAATAACTATTGGATGGTTTGTCTGTTACTTTGTGATAATACATTATAACAATAAATGGAAAACAATTTACTTTGTGTTTTATAACTATTTTATTTAATTATTCGTGACTGCTGTTTCGTAGTAAGTAATACTAAATTTTCAAGCAAATGAACATTTCTGGCATTATGCAGTTTTTATAATAGTAGACACTAGACAGGTATACAAAGGAAGGGGTTGGAAAATTATCATTACTCGGAATTTCCTATTTTAAGCTAAATAAATGAAGGGACATTGAATTATTTTAAAAAACATCAAATAGAAGAAAATTTCGTACATACCTGTTTTGTCAGTAAACAAATTGAATGAGTTATTTCTTTCATGTATATTTATATATTTCTATAAATTCTAGTTTTCACTTTTTGGAGCTGTATGTAAAATTTTTACCTTATTTTTTTCCCGAAATATGTGACCTTAAACTAGAAAGTGTTTTAAAAAGTTTGAGTTGTCTTTATTCAATCTGAAGGAATGTTGTTCTTTAAATCCTGTTTGCTATATATCACAGCCATTACACTCATTACTATTTATCAACTAAGCTTATAAATACCTTACTTTTTATAAAGAATAGTTTTATCTTCAACATTAAGGAATAATTGAGTGATATTTTGTGTTACTTCGATATTAGTTCTGAAGAGTATATTGCCGATTTTGTTTGAAATTGAACCAGAAAAAGTTAATGATGTATATAATTATTTCTTTGAATGTGGGTATATTTCGTGAAGTGTTCTTGTTTTTTATATATTAATGAGTTTATAGTAGCATTATCATCAATATCATTCTTTGCTATTCCTTTAATAATGTCTAGTTTTGTATTTCTTCTATTCAGTTGAAGTGGATGAGAAAAAAAATGTTTCATTATCTGAAATCATTTATGATAAATAAGTATAAACATAAAATACTCAAGTAGAGTTGAAACAGTGACTTGTAGAGAGAAGACGATAATAATAATAATAAATAATAAGAAAAAAAGAAAAGATAGAACCTGTTATAAAATTTATGGATAAGCAAAAGCTAAAGTGTTTTGAGCAGCTAGTTAGAATGGAAGATGAAAGACCAGCTTAACTAGTATGACAAGTAAGGATGCAGAAAAAAAGAAGAGGAATACCAAAAAAGATTTGGAATTATGATGTATATTTCACTTTTTTTTAAATTCGAAATACTCATTATAAAATATTGAGAATTTATGAAACGCTGATGCTAAATAAATAAATTATCATTATCTATAATACAAAGAAATGGAATGGAAGGATGGCAGGGCATAGATCGGAATCGAGGAATTTAATGAATGGATAGACAAGACGGCGACAAGAAAGTTGTGTATAAAATTTGTAAATTTTAATTTACAAAAGTCGAAGTGTACAAAATTTCACATATGAGAGCATCAATAATGCTACCAATATGTGAAATTATTTTGCACTGAACATTTTAGCTGCAATGTATTTTTTTAATAATATTTCAAGGTTAAACACTCGGACTGCTTTAGTGTTATATTTTTCGAGGATATTATTGAAATTTTCACGCATGAAACTTTTTTGATGCAGCAGTGTGTTAGATCACTTCTGCTCGGATTGCCTCATTTAGTCTTTATATTAACCCCTTATATCCCATTGTACTCATTAGAGTACACCCAACAAAATATTTTTTTTACTCAATCTAGTAACAGTTGGATCAACTGTACTATTAAATTTTGATTGTTTCAATATTTTTCCATAGCCAGCACCTATATATTACAGAAGAATTCAGATCCTGTAATTTTTTCAGCCGTTACGTTGGTTATGTTGTTCATTCCTTACATGGTAGTAAATAATCGATCGAAAATAATATTTTTTGCATTACGACTGTACGGATCTTTTGTTTTCAGCATGTTATAAGTGTGATTGAGCTATTTTTAGTGTTGTTTGAATACATAATTCTTTTTGAAAAAAATGGTAAGTAGAAATTTCTTACTCTACTCATTTGAGTACAATGGGCTGATGCGTTACTTTTATATTTCAATACTACTTATTATTCCATAGAAGTCAGTGCGTTTCTTTTCTAGTTTTCATAAATACTCCTGAAATTCCAATCAGAATTTTTTATGGTTGGGAGAAATATCAACAAGAAGTTGCTTCAACAAAGACCAGAAATGAAGTCGACATTGCGATTATTCCTCCCGATTTTCGATTATTCCTCCCGATTTTCGAATATTCCTCCCGATTTTCGATTATTCCTCCCGATTTTGATTCACAGACGGATGAGGAAGATTTTGATGAAAATGATATTCAAGATGAGTTGTCAATGCTTCAAATACAACGTATTCTCCCATTGTACTCATCTGAGTACATGGGTCTCGCAGCTAACCCATGAATTTTCGAACATAGGTTACATTTACCTACTTTTATGTTCCAAACAACGTATATTTTGCCAGAGCAACAAAGAAAATTGATTCCGCTCGAAATAATGTCTTGGGTTATAATGTGCTAATTTGATATCTTGGAAATAATCATTCAAAGAAATGCTTTTAGAAATATATAATGAACCAATTTCTTTTATTGCTAACAAGACGCTAAGCTTTATTATGTAAATCATTTAAAAAATATCTAATTTGAAGTTCCGTACTATGAATCGTTTCAATCTTCTTACTAACTGCTTATAGATATGAAACTTATACATTTATTATATAATTCAACAATACGTCCTATCTTTCATTAGTTAACAAAGTTATTATTTTATGCAATCTCTCATTTCATTATGAAATAGCTTGTTTTCGAAAATTCATATCTTCATTTTAGAGATGCTCAATTATTTTTTCCACACAAATATCAAATAAGACAAAAAAATTGTTCTACAAAATTTATAGGCTATCTCACTTACTTCATGCCGTTTCAGTCCCTTCTGGAAATTTCGGTCTGGCCTTTTCTTTTTCAGTTTCCATTATTTAACTATATAGTGACAACTTCGTCGAAATCTATCTATATTGTTAAATGAAGTGGGGTATCCCCATATTTGTTTATTGAATATATAATACGCCATCTAATTTTTTCGCTTTTTTCGTTGTTCTTTGGCTTCAGCTACATAGTGAAGAGGAGTATATCCATCTTCATCAGGTATGTTAGGATCAGCTTCGGCGTCTAAAATCTTCAGCAGCACTGGTGTATCGTGTGAAGAACATCTTACGAATATATTTAAAGTAGTATTAAGCTATCAATCTTGCATATTAATATTGGGTTTGTAAACTAAATTAGCTAGTATGCAATTTGCGTTGTCAGGTGTCAATTTCACACTCACAATACAAGACACAATACTGATTGCCATTTACCCAGATATAACCTGAATTGTTCGATGAGGTCTTATTTTATAGAGGTCTCAAATAATTTAGTGCATTACCTGTTGGGATAAGGGATTCAGCATCACTTGGCGTTTTTAAGAGAGAAATCACAAGTATATCAAGTCATGTTGAACTGCTTATGTAAGACATGTAGATGTATAAGAATTTGTCAATTTTGTTTTCTTTATTGAAATTTTTGTTTTGTTTGGATATTGTATATGGATTGAATTTGTAATCTAATCCTGAAATATTGTTATTTGCTTTGGTTGGTATGCGTATACAATTGGTTTAAGTATTTATATATCATTAAATTTAAAATTTAATACATTTGTATATTAGAATGTAACCTATAAATGAATAAACATTATTATTATCATCATTATTCCCTTGAAGGATGTAAATTTGTTCTGCTTATTTACCAAACGGGAGCCATATTGTATAAAAGAAGTATTTATCGAAGCTTGAACAGAATCATGGGGTTAAGCAATTGTCATCATCTATAAATGATAGAAATTTCATCTTTGAAACAGTGGCATAACGAAATGCTTCTTGAAATTTTTTTTATTGAGGATTGAGAGGTCCAAACCTTAACTGAAATAACCTCTTTTGGGATGGTCTACTATATTTGGAAAATCATCTTTTTTAAAGAAAGCTGCATCTATTGCAGTTGAACCTTTTTAATTTTTGGTATTGATATGAAAACCCTTTTCTAAAATTATAGGGGCAACTTCGTCGAAGTCATTTTGTATATCAGAATGAAGTGGGGTATCCCAATAAATATTCGTAAAATTTCAGAAGAGCAAATTCTTGATATCGATTAAAATTCGAATTCTCTTGTTGAATGCAGAGGCGTAACTACTGTATCAGCAGTATTAATTAGGTATACGGGTTCCCTGGTGCTCTGATGTTTGTAAGAAAAAATTTGCAAAATTCTTTCCTCAATAAAAATATAAGTCCATACGACAAACTTTCCGGGAAAAAAAAATTTGAGCATATTTGTCGGTTTTGTGAAAAGTCTTTACTCTCCATTTGGGGATTCGTCGCCGTCGGTTAAAAGGGACCCATGGCAAATGTTGATACTAGGACCGTCTGAGGCAAGCTACACCACTGCCTTATAATGTTTACCTTTTTCCACGAGACGAACTCCACTGTTACATTGCCAATTGTTGAGCAGGTTCCACCCCCCATTCACATGAATAATGTTTATGGCATTATTGGCAAAGCTTGATTTATTCTTTATGGGCATACAATCGTCATATAAGGAATTGGTACCTAGAGCTTAGACGTTATGCATATCTACGGGATGTTCTTATCAACGCAGTGGAATTTCTTGAAGGTTATTACTGCCCGCAGCCAAAAGTGGTTTTCTCATAATAAATTCACAATCTCTGAATAATAATCGAACAAGAGAAGGATAGAATAGTCGTGGTAGTTTTATTTATTTCGAATCTTTTGTTTGGCTGGGTGAAATAACTGAAATATTTCATTTAATTCCTCCACGACATTGACCAATTGAACATAATTACGAAAGAATGATATTCATTCATCTATTTTCAAGAAGTATAATTATGTCGAGTCACATGAAGTTTTATCCCGAATTAAAACAATCAACAGCAAGTGCGGGTGTAGTTTTTATATCCGTTTTAGAACTCCTGGATCACGATTTTCAAAATTTTCTTCTTCCTTAGCAACATATAATTTAAACTCTTTAATGGGTCTAATAGTAACTTCAATAGTTAAGAACTCATAGAAGCTATGTTTTTTAAAACTAGTATAATAATTTTGCAACCTACTTTATTAGAAGACAATCTGAACAATTTGAGACTAATTCCGGTTTCCTACGCCTTACTGCGCCACATTTCCGGCTGGCAACACGCATGTTCCCACTCCTGGACAACAATCGATAGAGAAAAAGCGATCAGAAAATTTAATTTTCTCAACTGATGTTCGCTCCTGGTTTAATATACATAATTATATCAAGTACTCCTGTTGTAATAGTTGAAAATTAGTTTACCATTAATTAATGTTTAATACGCGATAAATGTAATTAAAAATTTCTATGTTCAAACATAAGAGTAATAATAATGGCAAGATATAATTGTGTCACTCAACTAATCGTCTGTCATTAATGAAGGAATTAATATAAAATGCTAATTTTAATGACGTACATGAAATGTTAGATTATTTACAGCGACCGAGCATCCAACTATAAGATTTATAGAAAGTTAAATATGAAAACAGTTGGTTTTGATACGAAGAATAATGTGAAACTAGAAATAATATGGCCCCAAGGTTGAAAAATAACGCATTGATAAAAAATGCTCTGTATGTTCTTCGAGTTTGTAAAGGTCAATTTAATATATTACATAAAGTGAACAAAAAAAATTCTTCAATAATTTTAAAAATTAGTGAACATACATATAACCATCTTCCTTAGAAAGTTGTTTGATATTTTTTTAAATTATTCAAGAATTTTTCTTGTTCTCTTTATGTAATTAAATTTTTTGTACTATTTGTCTGAATTTTTGTTTTTAGCAGGTTTTCACTTTGAAAAATGGGTGCGATTAGCAAAGTTGGAGCTAGGACCAAGATAGTTTTTCGTTTTGACTTTTTATGATGGTTGGCACCAAAAACTCAATTTCATATATCTCTATGTATATATGTATACAGGGTCCTGCAACAGTGGCGCGGTGTTCCATATCTCTATTTTGGAAACAGATAGAAATCTGTATTTCTATAATATTACCTTATTGCTCGAGCTCGACAAAATAAAAATATTGTCG
>JARQZK010004463.1:32500-45000 GCA_030704885.1 Cynegetis impunctata | reverse complement strand
CCCGAAAATACATGTACTTTTTTTATTGGGTTAAATCTCACTGTTTAGTTTATGTCAAACAAGCTAAGAATTTCATTTCAAGCTATCATGGAATCTGCTGATGCTAAGTAATTTCTGGTTACCGAACTCGGTTAGTGACTCACAATTTCGACTTTTTAGCGTTTCTTTCTCGGGAAAAGCAACAATTAGGCCATATTTATTCATTGTCTTTTATGGCCACAGGGTAGAACACGCGTCAATCCCACTTCTGATGTTAAATACAGGGTTAGATTTACACAAATAACAATAATTATTTAGACCAATTCCGTTCATTGTGTTATTGTTTCTCACGCTGACAACTTGTTCATACGTTCAAGCATACTCGATGACTCATCTTGACTGTTCTGCCGTGCGCAGTAATTCCCTACTGCTACATTGGTAAGGCGCATGTCCGCTTTCTACAACTCGTCCGTGCTGACGTAACTAATGATGGGGTGCGTAAAGAGGGTGTATAGGGATACCGTTAACATATATATATATATATATATATATATATATATATATATATATATATATATATATATATATATATATATATATATATATATATATATGTGTATGTATATCAGAAGAATTTATGAATTATCAAATCAACCCTCTAATGGATGTTTTATTTTCATTAGACTCATCGACATGGTATTCCAATTCATTCTTCAAGAGATATAGTTAGAATATTCGACTTCCGTGTCACACACGATTAGGGTTGCCAGATGATAATTTGATAAAGGAGGACAGATGGGTCTATAAAGGAGGATTTTCTGTGAAAAAGGAGGACATAAAGAAATTAAACGATTTTTCATAAGTATTATTTTACTTTATTTTAATCATATTTAGCTGAGCTGCCAATTTTGAAAAGAAGTTCTTGGTTTTTTAAGAAATAATTATAAAAATCTTCACATGTCATGTTTTTGAAGTTGTATTGAGTAAGAATTAAAGATTTAACTGACTGCACCCCTAGTCTATTCCTCTCTTTGCTCCACTGAGTATTAATCAGTGAAAAAACTCTTTCCACATTTGCCTCCCGCCAGTCCCGCCCGATGTTTAGCAAAAAAGAGGACTTACAGTAGCTAAGGGAGGACGGAAGGACAAAACATAAAAAAGGAGGACATGTCCTCCTTTTGGATACCATCTGGCAACCCTACACACGATGCAGCCACTAGACAGTCTACGACATCGAATTCACATAACCATAGTTGCTAAGAAAAGCACTAGTGATATGCTAACAGATCAAAGGGGCATTAATCGGAAACCGTTAGGTATCTCACCTCTGGTCAAACAAAAACGTCAATCGCCGGAAATTCATGTCACTTCACACGCATAGATAGCCACCGTAGATGCGAAGTTCTGCAACGTGTTACATCGTTCGATGTTCCACAACACAAGCAAGCAACGCGGGTAGAAATGCTCAAATTCTGCCCATTTTTAAAGACCGGATCTGCACTAAACAGGCGCAGCTCGAATGATAAAGAAAAAAACACGTTGGAAAATTTATTTGTGGGTGGATTTGATTAATCATAAATTTTTCAAATTACTTTTACAACGTATTATTATCTTTAAGAGATCATTGCGGCTAGGCTAAGTAGAAACGTATTTGTGCTTCGTGTTTTGACTGTATATATGTCTGACAAGGTACTGAGAATGGCATATTTTTCTTTATTCGAATCTATAGTTCGGTATGGCTTGTTGGTGTGGGGTCATTTTTATTGAGCTAGGGAGACCATGTTAAGTCTTCACGGGAGGGCAATACAAATGATCTCAGGTTTAGATGATAAGGCATGTTGCTAAAATAAATACAAAGAATTACACATACTAATTTACCCTGGATTGTATATTTACATTTGCTCAATGCTCTATGTTTGTTGGTAGTAGTCTACATGCCTCATGAAATCCGCACCAATCAATAAGTTTAGATCTCTACTAAAATATATGTTTAGTTTTTTGATAATGATTTCTTTAAATAGATTAATTGATTTCATTCTTAGTTTCTTATATTCTAGTTTATATCTTTGACCTGTGTGAAAACAAATGTACCAGGTTTCACAACACCAATTTGTTACTTACTCACTAACTCTATATAGTTATATATATATATATATATATATATATATATATATATATATATATATATATATATATATATATATATATATATATATATATATATATATATATATATATATATATATATATATATATATATATATATACCTTTCAGTGGCGGATTTACAGATTTGCCGCCCGTAGGCTATTCAATTTTTGCCGCCTCTAAATTTTGATATCTTAGTCATATCCAATTTCTATCAATAAAATTCCAACTTCATGATTATTGTTCTCCATCATCCTCGTTACATCAACTTTTCCCGTATGGTTAGTATCATTGAGAACTATGGTGTAGCGTGTTAGATCCTTGATTATTTCCATAGCAAAATTATCAAAAAACATTGTTTTAAGCAATACATATCTCAATCATGTACCACTTTTAAAGTAAGTTAAGGCATGTCTTTAAACTATACAATACTTTGAGGCCTCGGTAGACCAGGCGGTATGGTTTACCGCTTGTAAACCGAGGATTGTGGGTTCGAGTCCCACCTTGCTCTTGGGTGTTGTATATGTCCGGTATTTAGTGGTTATAGTTTTAAGACGAATTGTTGGGTAATGTGCATCGTTCACAAGCCCATTGGCCGTTCGGAACCGGCGTTAAACTGTAGGTCCCTCGAGTTAAAAAAAAAAAAAAAAATACTTACATAATAAAATAATAAATAATGAATGAAGCTTACATACAAAATATATATTTGGCGAAATAAATATTTATAATTACACTCTCAGTTTAAAAACAATACAATAAATATATATTTCTTTAAAATATTTGTTTGAATTATAATTTGAGTTAAATTATAAAAGTTTTACAATACTTTTTTGAGAGACTTTGAATTCGCAATTCTACTCTTGCATAAAAATCTAAATCCGATGTTTTCTCACATTAAACCGTACCTAATGAATACGATGTACATGTATATTATTTAAAAAGCAACTCATCGAAAAAAAAAATGATCGCTGAGCTCAGAAAAATTATTTTTGTAATGTTAACACATAAATATATAATCATATATAATTTTGAACTAGTTACTATAAAAGTTAAGCAATATTTTGAAAATCTAAACAAATCCATACGCTCCACCGTAATTTACCAAACTATACCAGTATTTCAATCCAACTGCAACCAACGTTACATTTCTTCGATGAGCACGGGCGTTTGAGCCACGAGTCCACATATCCCCCAATAACGGCAAGGCGAGATGACGTAATCCGGGGTCGGCGGAGAAGACTGCTGCGGACTCAACGTGTCTGGGACCGAAACCCGCATGAAGATTACCTGTTGTGTTGGCGGATGGTTCTGAGGGCTGTATTGTTTTTTTTCTTTTTTCGATTTTATAAACATAATGAGGGTGCGTGAGATGGAAAAAAATGTTTTTAGCAAATTAAGTTAGTAGAAAAAAGTGGATTTAAAAGATAATGGACGTCCGATCGGAGTTTTGAATATAATTCAGGAACAGAAAGGATTCAAAAATCGGCCAGGTTTTAGGCAACAATTTGATGAAAACATTTACAAGACTCCGTGGTTGTGTGAATGTGATGAAAGTGATGTTTTTTTTGATTAGTTTGTTTGATATTTAGAGGCGATGAAAATTGGTTAAAGGTAGGAGTTCGTGATCTCAAACATTTGGTAGACAAGATTAAAAAACATGAAAATTCTCCAAAGCATAAAAACAGTCTGAGAAGTTTTCAGCTCTTAGAAAATGTGAATATTGAGTCTTTTTTACGTAAGGTTTATGCAGATAAGATAAATATTCGTTTTTTGTACCTGCACGAATGCATTTTGTTAAAAAATTATCGATTTAGATGAATTGATAAATCCCTTGAAGATATTCTATTGACTAAAGATTTAGCCTAATACCAAAAACAGATACACAAATATGTATAACCGAATATTATTTTTGCACCCCCTCTGAGGACAAACTCACGAGCCGCTACTACTTTTTATATAAAAAAGTAATTTTAATGCAATATCGTATGGAATTTTGAAGATCGTGTTCACAGTAAACACAATAACTTTCGAAGAAATTATTTTCTCACTTCAATTTTTTTTTAATGTACTCATTCGACTAGAGAGAAGCCGTTGAATAATAAATTGCAGTATTTTTTTATCTTATTATAATTAATTCATTCCGATTGGCATTTTCTGAAAAAATGGGGTTTGTGAAAAAGATAACAAATGTACTAATGTAAACATTCAATTTAAATAATTCGTGTACCTACATAAGGCATGCTCATTTGGATTTTCCAAACTTTTTCTTACTACAAATAAAATAATTAACTGATGAAATTTATCAACTTGCTAATCAACAAATTGTCCAACTTCATATTTTGTGGAGGGAATTTTTTATTGTCAAGTCGCAGTCGTCCAAATATCAGTTAGGTATTCGATTAATTTAAACTAAAAGACTATATCTCTATAAGATATTGAACTAGTTTTTTATTTATTAAAAATTAGTCAATTTCAGTTAGTCTTTTTTATGCATAAGGAAATAACTTTCTGAAATAAAATTTGGCAATTTACAAGCTTGCTGCAGCAGTCATGCTTAGACCATCGATATTATATCAAGATTGAGTTCCATAAGATCTCATAATTATTAGGTACAGGGAGAAATATTATAGCAGTTATCAGTGAAGAAAATATGTAAAAATAACTAAATTTCGACTCTAATATCGAATCGCTATTTTGATATTCTAAAAATTCATGATCATTAATATATAATTAATAAAGATATTAGCAATTGTTTATGGAGAGATGTTGAAATATTTATTATTTAGCACTGTATATAGGACTATATTTCAATTTTCGTTAAATATTTTAATTTCTCTCCAATTTTTGAAATTCGTATTTTGTGTGTGTATAATAATTTGTTTATTCAATTTGTAAATCGAAATAAAAAATTTCTGAACTAAATTTGCCGCCCCTTAAAATTTGCCGCCCTAGGCTACGCCTACTCAGCCTGCTGGTAAATCCACCACTGATACCTTTTCATGTAAATGGTTGGAAGGAATCGATAAATTGCTGTTATTTGGTTTACATCTATATAAGCTTAAAATTGGTTATGTTCCATATATACTCAGTCAGAAATTGATTGTGATAATTTGAATATAAGTGTTTGAAATAACGATTTTGGTAATAACAGGATGTATTATTGAAATTCATCGATGAAATTCAATATCGCAGATTTTTGTATTTGTAGACGTACTTTTCCGTAATTAGTAGATTAGGTAAATATACACACATGTAGATAACATTTTGGCATCTACAAATTTTAAGGAAATGATTGGCAGGGAGATGCGTGAGCGGAAATTCGTGTTTGATTAAGTTTTGCATCCCAGAATCAGCTACACATTCGGTCGTAAAATTGCAAAGGACCCCGCACGGGAACCCATATAAAATGGTTCTCGTTGGAATTTCTTCATTGTTTTATATGTTTTTATATCCTTTGTTATCAAAAAAATGTGAAGGTTTTGAACAGTTTCTATGTCTAGTTTCGGTTTTATGGATTTTTGAAATGTTGCGATTAAGCCAAATGTGATAATGCTTTAAAAACTTTGTTAGTGTGAAATAATTTTTGTTATTATAACTTTTGGACCAACTGTAGATATTTCACGAATAATATATATTTTTCATTCTTTTTTTAACAATTGCAGATCAGAAATGATTCTTTTCCCTTCAGGGCGACTCTAAAATAGTTACAAAGTATGTCAAAAATTAATTTATATAACAGTATTTCTTAAACTTTTATTGGTATTATATTAAACACATTTGAGAAAATCTAAATATTAAAGACGCTACTTTATTCATCATCCACCTAAATACAAACCATAAAATTGTATTCTAATCCGACCTACATAGGTAAGTAAAACAGCTCAACATGACAGTTACAAAACTAGCGAAAATCGACTTCCTAGATTTTTCACCACATACCAGCTAAGAAAAGTATTGGTTGGCTCAGCGTTACCAACGACAACAATAAATATGGCGATTGTTCATGACAAAATGTCAACCAAATTGTACCTTTGTTTAGTTTTTAATTCAGCTTAAGCAATTTTTAATCATTAATTATTATTTAGTTCTACTTTTGTATTGAAAAAATGCCATTTAATAATAATAATAACCGTGTCAATTGTTTTATGTGAAGTAAGATTTACAACAAGATTGGTAAATACTGAAATCAATGAACACAAGAGGCAAATAGCTATTTTAAGACGAGAAAACTTAAACCACCCTGCCTTGGAGTTTAACAACAATTCTCGAGTTTGTTTGAATTGTTCAAGATCTCTTAATGAAGAAATTGAAATGGTACAATAGGATTCGGAATGTTTAAAACTGAATATTTTAAAGCAATCAGCGAATGCGTCTTGTGTAATTTGCAATGAACAAAATCATTTAGGGCGAGTTTCAACAAACTTTATTACTGACATTTTTATAAAAAGCGACATTTTTATAAAAAGCAATATTTATGTTCCGGAAATAGTGCGTGTTTGCTCACGACATTTGGACGAAAACGGCCTTTTACTGCCAGAACTAGATACCTTCAGTACTTAGATAATTTCTTATGTTTTCTCAAAAGAGTTTGATATAATACCAATAAAACTTTTAAGAAAATATTTCAAAAAATGTTATGGAATTTAATTTTTGACCAACTCTGTGATTATTTCAGAGCCACCCTGTAGGTACTGATCTGAAACTGTTGGGAAAATGATAAAATATATATATTCTCTGGAAACTGTTCACATAATTTTTCTCGAAAATATTATAATAAATTAATTGCACATGGAAAAATTCTTTTAAACAATTATAGCAATTGGCTTAATCGCAATATTTCAAAAATTCATAAAATCGAAACTAGACATAGAAACTGTTTAAAACTTTCACATGTTTTGATAACAAAGGATATAAAAACATATAAAAAAATTAAGAAATTCTAACGAGAACCATTTTATATGAGTTCCCGTGCGGGGTCCTTTATATGTTAGATGTTAGGAGCGTATGAACTTCTTCCTCTAATAGTCGCCATTTGTATGTAGATATTTGATTTTTCGTGCTTCTAGAAGATTTACTCACCTCCACAGCTCCTGCAGATTGATTGAGGGTTGCAATTCGGTACGTGTATAGAACTAGTATTAGGAGAGTATTCGTTGCGGTTTTCAACATTTCTCCTTCAACTCAACTCTGGCACAATTTTAATGTATTTATTTCATATTTGTTAGTTTTAAGGTAAAGATATCGTCCACAGCCCTTAAAAACTGACTTAGGTGGTTAAAAATGTTTATTTGTGAGGCAATTAAAAACTCTATTAACTTGATGATTTGGTAGAAGTTCAACATGAAGTTTCATTCATCTATCTTCAAATAAAGATTCAAATTTCTTATTCAGTTATATACTACTATATGTAATTTCTTTTACTCATCCTCTGACCAATGAAAGTATTTCGATTGTTGAAATTAATAGTTTTGTATAAAGACCAAAGGCTTGATAAAACATATTATGTAGAGATTTAATTAAATTATGTAAGGTAAGGTGGGGTAAGTGTGTAGCAATATTTGAAAAGTTCGTATATACACCATATTTTTAAACAAAGCACTAGAGTTGCAGATCTCAAATTTTGGCATAACATAGTTATGGGTATTGCCTACAAGTCCTCATAATAAAACTTTGATATAGACACATTTTCGCATTTATTTCTATATTATATATATATTTCTATGCCCATAGTACACACTTCTCCTGTGAAACGGGGAAAGTGTGTATGCAAGCCAAATGCAATGCAGATATCAAGAAATTAAGAAGTCTGAGGAAAGTGTGTAAAACTGCGATATTTTATTTTTCGACTGGTGCAAAAAAAAATTTTATCTTACAAACTCTTCAAGTTACAAACTTTTTAACAAGAAATGGACATTAACTGAATAACTAAAAGTGGAGAAAAAACATGAATATATCCTAAAGGTAAAGTAAAATACTTGAATAAATCGAGTTATATTACTAATGAACATTACAATCTGTAAAAGAAAGTCCAAGTCGATGCAGACCCCTTTTACTAACAACTGGCTTTGGAAGAACCATAATAATATTTTGAGTTCCAATGAAAGCACATTCCTCAGGATCAGCCCAGATGAAAGAATTTGTAGCAGTTGGATCTAACGAATGGACGTTTCTTAAAAATTTTAATTTTACTTCTCCGTCTTTTCTTTTTGTTGACAGTAACATGAATACTACCAATATCCAATCACTAACATCTACATCTGAATTTTCTTTGATTCTTCATCCATAAATGTGATCAATTCTTCCTGATCTCTAAATTCTTGGTCACTATCATCGTCACTCTGATCTTCACAAACTTCTTCTTCATCTGATGATGTTTCTGATTCACTGACTACGTTAGAGACTTTACTTTTTTTCACCGGTTCTTTTCTGTAAATATTTAATTACTTCTGGAGCAGTTATAATTTCAGCTCCACCCGCGATTTTTCTTCTAGGTTTCTTGTCTTGTTTTCCTCTGTGTTGTTTCACCATTTCCAGAAGCAGCTCTTCAAATAGTGAACTTTTCTCATGTTCACTATTAGTACACACTTGTCCAGCTGAATTAATAGAACTTTTCTCATGTTTACTATTAGTACACACTTGTCCAGCTGAATTAATACACACTTCCACAGAGTAGAATTTTAGTGGGATAAGTGTGTACTAGTACCAAATAATAACAAACGCTAGATCTAAAATGAAAATAACGACTGTAGGTTAAAATTGAACTGTTTCTTACCATATTTGTCGTAAAAAAACTTCAAAAAACTCACTTGGAACTATGATGTCACACGATGAGTAAACGTCTACCAACTACATGCACTGTGTATGCTGAGAGGTTATGAAATATTAGCTTTTCCCGCCAATATAGCAATTATCTTAACTTCGGCTGTAGCTTACAATGGCCTATTATGAACCTTTAGATACTGTTCTATAGATGGCCACACCAGTATGTTATCGGAATAAGAATTATTTGGCGCTTACACACTTACCCCGAAAACACACTTACCCCACTTAACCTTACCTTTAGTAATATTTTTTTCTCCACTATTTAATGTATTCATGAAAAAAATTAACAAAACAGCAGATGAGTCTTTGTAAATATTTATTTCACATTAGTTCAGTAGTATATGTACAACATAAAACTTAAATATTTTCTGGTAAAACTTTTCAGTCTAAGCACTCACTTCAGCAATGTTCTCCCGAATAGTAACTGAAAAAGTATGTTATTCCAGTATAAATAAAATTGATGATACATAATTGAAATATGTTTGTAAATAAATTCCTGGAGAAAATATACACATGTAGATAACTTAAGATAAGTCTGGATTCTTAGTAAAATATTATCGATAACAAGTGGTATTTATGCAATCTGGGAGTTCTGTTTGAATATGTTAGTTCAGAAGAATACATTTTAAAATAACTTAAGAAACTTAAAACCTAGAGATCTAAAAACTTAATTACTCTAATCATATCTTTCGATATTTATTGCTGTAGAAGGTATGATCAAGGCATCACATGTCATCAAAATTATAGACAAACTACAAGAAACAATAATTTGAATACTGATGACTCATTTGAAATTGGTAGTTGTTAGCAAGTTTTCAGTAACAAAAACTTTTTTTTTTATTTTCATCATAATTTTTTCGCGACTGCAGATATCTCTTAGAAATTTCTAACTTCAAATGTGACGTTAAGAACAGTGAATGTCAAATTTAAGGTTAAACATTTCCGAAGTCCTAATTTTTCGTTTTTTGGAGGATTTTCCTTTTAAAATATATGAATAGTATGAACGTTGGTATTTCATTAACAACATATGAATAATATGTTGTTAATAATAGTTGCTCTATCATAAACATCCAACCTGTTTTTGCTTTATTTCTCCTTGTAATCTCCAATATTTTTTTTTCTAAATATTCATCTAATCTAAAAGAAGAACAGCGTGGCCTGAGTTTAATATGATATATCTAACAGGGCTACTCCTCTGCAGTTTTCTCACTTGGTACTATCTCTCTTCATATAGATTACATCTTCTTTCCATGTTTTCAGTAATTCTTCTATATTCCATGCATATTTAATAAATTCATCATCGTGTCCGTTTATATTTAAAATTTGTTACAGATACCTGGTTACTTCTCGAGATTTATTATTTCTCATTTTACTTAGAAGAAACAGAAGAGATGTTTCTATTTCTTCTTTATTCACCTCGTAGCCATTGTTGACTTCCCCACCTTCTTCGTCATGTATTTCTTTCTCTATTTGGAAATGATCTTTGTCTATATATTCGTTTATTAACTATAAAAGTTATTTTCTTCATCTCTATTGCTGTTCTTGATTCCCATTTATTAGGATTCCATCTTTTGATTTACAGAACTGCTTACTTTCAAAGCTTCAAGAGAAGACATAAGAGTAAATCCACATTAAAGTTTCCAAGTTGAAATAGCTGTTTATATATTTAATATTTTTTACTAACCTAGAGAAATATTGAATTATGAATGCGATTTTATCTCGTACAATTCTTTAAAAATATTTCACAACCTTGCAGGCACACAAAGATCAATAGTTCATGATATGTTGTTATTTATGACGTCTTTCTGTACAGTTTATCATCACCAGATGTAAAGAGTAACAAACTCAACTGAATACAAAGAGTAGATAACTGAACTGAATTAACTTATTAAATACTGTTCGAATCTGATGAAGGTAGAATGTACCGAAACGCGTTCTACATATTAAATTGAATCAGTGATAACTTGATCCATATTTTATTTTATTACGATTTTGTTTTCCAGAACGAAAACACAATATTGTGTGTATTGGTGAGAATATATAATGATATAAAATAGTATAATACTTCTACATCTTAATGAAATGCCCAACATTGAGTCATTTCCAAAGACAAATTAATCATTATTATAACTAAACTATAGAGGCCTTAGAGGATTGAAATGCATTATTATAAATGAATTTACAAATGATAGCTTCTTCAGCTAATGATGTATATCATAGTATGTTTTAGTAATATTGCATTTTCTAGTGAGATATGTATGAGAAAGACCATGAAATTGACTGTATAGGTTTATAGGTTGATTTATAGTGTATTTGTCTGAAAGTACGAGAATTCTGCCTATTTTCAATTCAAGTTTCCGCGATATACAGTCAGTATATAAATAAATACAGGCAAGGTTAAATATATAAACGTGCTTAATATATTAACACGCTGAGTTTATTAATACACCGAATGTATTAATAGGTTGAATGTTTCAATACGCTGAATATATTAACACTCTGCATGTATTAGTACACTGAATGAATGAATACGCTGAATGTATTTACAGTCTGAATGTATTAAAACGCTGAGTATATCAAGACGCTGAGTGTATTAACACGCTTTGTATATTGTTATCCTGAATGTGTCATACGCTGAATGTATTAACACGTTGAATGTATTAATGTGCTAAATATATTATCACGCTAAACGTAGGTATTGAGACGTCGAATGAATTAACATGCTGAGTGTATTAACATGCTGAGTGTATTAACATCTTGATTGTATTAACACGCTGAGTGTATTAATACGTTGAATATATTATTCGCTGAATATATTAACACGTTGAATGTATTAACACGCTGAATGTATCAACACGCTGAATGTAATAATACGCAAAATGTATTAAAGCGCTGAATATTTTCACATGCTGAATTCAAAATTTATATTCCTAAGAAACTTTCGACATAATAATTATAACATTTCAATTATATTTCTGTTAAATACCATGAAACTGAAAAGAACAGAATAAATTCACAAACTTCTTTCAGTTCAAATAGTTTCTTTAACAACATACTAAAATTTTGTTTCAAAATTTGTAACAATTGCTATTTATTATTAGTACATCATTCCAGGATGGACGCCGTTTCCTCTCTGGAAATAAACATTTGGATTGCTGCTCAGAGTTGGTTCCAAAGTTGTGTACACGTTTCCATCATCAGGACTCAAGAAAACACCACCTGAAAAAATTGAGCTTTATCAGAAAAAAAAATTAACTTTGATTTAACTATGAATAAAGTTATTCTAGAACTAAAAATTTTAATTGTTACTCATATATTGGTTTCTTGTTATGGGATTCTTGGATTCTTTTTTGCCCTAGATGGCGATACAAGTTAAAATATTAGGGTAATATGTAGATCGAAAATATCTATTATTCATCAGATATATAGGTATTAAATTCTTGGAAATAGCGGTGAAACAATATCACGCAGGAATTGATACTTTTACTTAGAGGTTGTATCGAATGAAATTATCGATACTACATACATCGAAATTTGCTGATGTGATTATAAA
>JARQZK010004463.1:12500-27500 GCA_030704885.1 Cynegetis impunctata | reverse complement strand
AACACATTAGAAACATCAAAAAAAGAAAATATCAACAAAAAATATATTCCCCTTCCATATATCCTAATTTAAGTGATAAAATTTCACAAATTTTAAATCCACACGATATTAAAGTAGCCCACACCGCACAAAATCAAATTAAAGAAATATATTTTAACCTAAAAAGTAAAACACCTCTTCTGCAAAAATCTCATGTTGTTTATAGTATACCCTGTAATAATTGTGATAAATCATAGGTATATAGGACAATCTTTTCAAAATTTAGAAGAAAGATTAAAAGCACACAAATATACCAGAACACAAACCACAGCACTAATAAAACATAAAAACAATGAGAATCATACTTTCAACTTTAAAAGCACAAAAATTTTAGAAATAGAAAAAGATCAAAAACACAGAGAAATTTCAGAAATGTTACATATTCAAAAAAATTTAAATAAAGTCGTAAATGATAGAATAGATATCAAACATTTGAGTTCAATATACGAAGATTTAATTCTTTAATTTTTCTAAGAAACAACATAAATCAAAACAAAATAATTCAACAAACAAACTCTAACCATAACAACGCATCTTCTTAGACAAAATCTAAACATCTAGAATTTTCAATTGTTCTAGAAAGAAAGTATAGTTATGAACATGTGATCTCCAAATTACAAGTAATGTCTTTTTAAAGACAACATTCAAATATTTTAAACCTATTTTGTACATTACGTGGGTGAAGGTTTCTGTGGTTCCCTTCCCATCTAATATCAACAGACCTGTCTGTTGATATTGGACTAAATAGCACGTAATTAATAACTGAAGATGGCCACAGCCGCAATGAGAAATTTTTGAAAAAAAGATAAATAGTACCCTATTCTTTGACTCTTCAAAATCAAAATAATTTGAACCTATTTCGAACATTACGTGGGTAAAGGTTTCTGTGGTTTCCCTAGATCTATTAAAGATTATATATATATATATATATATATATATATATATATATATATATATATATATATATATATATATATATATATATATATATATATATATATATATATATATATATATATATGTATGTATGTATATATATATATATATATATATATATATATATATATATATATATGTGGGCAACTTCGGATTTGGTGACAGAAACGAGAGAGGAGAAAGACTGGTGCAATATGCTCACTATAAGAACATGTCCATAGCCAACTCATTCTTCAAGAAAAACCCTAATAGAAAATGGACATGGGAAGCTCCCAATGCAGTTACAAGGAATGAAATAGATTACATCTTAACTAACAAAATATATACAGTTCAAGATGTAAGTGCTCTTAATAAATTCAGATCAGGGAGTGACCACCGACTCCTGAGGGCAAGAATAACTCTGAACACAAAACTGGAAAGAATAAGACTAGTCAATAAACCGATGGCATGCGGAGTGGACGCCAGCAGACTGAAGGAGAACTCTGAACAATATGAGAGACTACTGGATGAAAAATTGCAAGGGCAAGAAGACAGCTCGCAACTGATGGAGACCGTCCTGAACTGTGCCAAGAAAATAGGAGGTCCAAGAGAAACAAACCAACATGAGAAACTCTCTGCAGAAACCAAGGCACTACTGAAAAAGCGTAGAGAAATGAAAAGATCTACAGGCAGAGACAGAATTGAGTACTCTGAATTGTGTAAGACCATACGGAAGAAAATGAAAGAAGATATCAAAAGATACAACGAAGGACTAGTGGAGAGAGCAATCGAAAACAGGAATAGTTATAAGAAGGCAAAGAGAGCCCTAGTGATAGGAAAGAGACAGATAATTGCACTGGAGGAAGGTAGCTCCAGAGTTACAAGTAAAGAAAAGATAATTGATCTGGTCACCAAATTCTATAGTGAATTATATAAGGCCCCACAAAATATGGTGGAAGAAGTAACGACACAACAAGAAGATCATGTCCCAGAAGTTTTCGTGGAAGAAGTGGAGATGGCGCTGAAAGACCTGAAAAACGGCAAGGCAGCAGGAAACGATGGTGTAGTTGCAGAAATGCTGAAATATGCGGGTAAGAAAACCTGGAAGATATTAGCAGGTATCTACACCAACAGCCTAAGAACACGGAAAATATCGCAGCAGTGGAACAGCGCAAACATAATACTGATTCACAAGAAGGGCAGTAAGGAAGATATAAGGAACTACTTACCAATAAGCATACTGCCGGTAATCTATAAAATCTTCACAAAGATCATCACTAATAGAACACAAAAAATATTAGATGATGAACAACCACGAGAACAAGCTGGCTTTAGAAGTGGCTTCAGTACAATTGACCACATCCACACGCTTAGGGAAGTAATCAGTAGAACAAAAGAATACGAGCTACCATTACCGCTATCCTTCATAGACTTCGAGAAGGCATTCGACTGGATATACCCCAAAGCAGTAATTGAAGCCCTCACCCATCAAGGTGTCGACAGTCAGTATATAGAAACTCTGGCCAACATATACAAAGAGGCTAGAGCTAGAGTAAGTATATACGACGGAACCCCAGAATTCCCTACAAGCAAAGGAGTCCGACAGGGAGATCCAATATCTCCGAAGCTCTTCACGACCACCTTGGAGAACATCTTCCAAAAATTGGACTGGAACGGAAGAGGTATGAAGATAGATGGAGAATATCTAAACCATCTAAGATTCGCTGACGACATTGTCCTAATCGCGAACAGCCCTGAAGAACTACAACAACAAATCAACGAGCTTAACATAGTGAGCAATGAATTAGGCCTAAAGATGAACTTGAACAAAAAGAAAGTCATGTACAATGAAATGGTAGAAAATCACGATATCACAGTCAGCGATACCACACTTGAAGAAGTGGACGAATATATATACCTGGGACAATTAATACATAAGTCTGGTTCACTACTTCCGGAAATCAACAGAAGAATAAAATTGGCATGGACAGTATTCGGACAAAATTCCATCATCTTTAAGTCAAGAATGCCACTCCACCTAAAGAAGCGAGCCTTCGATCAGCTAATAATACCAGTCATGACGTACGGCTGTGAAACCTGGGCACTAAAGCAAGTTCATAAGAAAACTCCAGGTTGCAAAAAAGGTCTATGGAGCGGTGTATGCTCGGCATACCAAAGAGGGACCGTAAGACAATAGAGTGAATTAGAGGAAAGACCCAGGTAATAGACGTCATCCACAGAATAAAATCCCTCAAATGGCAATGGGCAGGGCACCTAGCGAGAAGGACCGACAATAGATGGACCATAAGGACAACACAGTGGTACCCAAGAGGCGTCAAAAGGCCGAAGAGGCGCCCCAATATAAGATGGGATTATGATATCAGGAAAGAAGCAGGAACAAACTGGTATCAAGCTGCTCAACAACGTAATACATGGGCAGGAATGAAGGAAGGATATGCGAGGAGGCTGCACCGTACTTAACGGTAGACCATAGCTGCATATGATGATGATGATGATGCTGATGATATATATATATATATATATATATATATATATATATATATATATATATATATATATATATATATATATATATATATATATATATATATATATATATATGTCCAACTATTGACTTAAATCTTGCAGATATACGCATGGCTCCTTGAAATTCCGAAATTTCGAAAAAAAATGTAATACATTTCAATGTTTGCCGTTTATATTTTGCTTGGAAAATTCATGAGACAGGTACAACAATTCTTATTTAAAAATTCGATTATTTACACGTAGGAATGTTCTGACATACTCGAGAATAGATTTGGCTAAAAATCGGACCACGTACCCATGATATTAAAGTGGATACTTCAATATTAACTAAGCAGTTGAGAAAAAATTACCATTGATAGAATTTTTTAATGAAGAATTTGATTTGTCTATCTCTAATGATCGGAAACTCAGTACAACAAACTATAAATTGTATCATTTTTATAATATGATGGAATGATTGGGTACAAATAATATAAGTATTACTTTGATAATGATGCAAACAATGAAAGTAATGTTGACAATTGAGTTCATTGAAATTTATAGAAAAACAATTACCATTATTGAATAATATAAGTGTATATTAATTATTATTTCAATTGAATTGGACTTATGTTTGGTACTGGGCTTGAGCAAACCATCATATGTTTCGACTAATGAATAAACCATATAAAAATGTATATAATTGTTGCTCAGAGTGTCTTCGAATATAAAAAGCAGATTAGTTAAACAAAAATTTCAGTTTTCTATACGACAATTGATGTAAATATTGAAATAATACCTCTGCTATTTCTTTGTTTTAAGTTTTCACTACTACGGACATTCCCCATGACTGATTATCTTTTTAAAAATTCAAATTAATGTTGCATCAATCTTAGTTGGTTATTAGCAACGTAACAGTTGTTTTAGAATCAAGAATATAGATTATATCGTTTTGAAAACTTCAATCAATTAATACTACTATAATCATTAAGAGCACCAGACGAAGATGAAGGAACTCCTTAAGATAGTTTTTCGACATTGAATTTGATGAAATTTGATGAAATTTGATGAAGTAAGTAAGAATTATTCGTGTTAACGGAAAACACTCACCGTGATTATAAAATTAAGTGAATTAGGACATTTATTTGAAACTAATCAAAAAAACCTCCTAGCGGAGCTGGTTATAAGAGTTCACGAAGCATCGAAATATCCACATCTACCTTAGAGGATAATTGTTAGAAATGTTAATTTGTTTATCACAATCGATGGAAATTGATAGACAGACTGTTTCGCCCTTATTGGGGCTCATCAGTATCATCCATCCATCGAAAGTAATAATCAAGCCAACATTTCAAACGGTCTTAAATTTTACTTCTAGTAACGCAATGGCATATAAATATGACACAGCGCCACCAGTCGGAAACAATTGAACCACATGTTTCAGATAGACGAAACATTTCGGCAACGAGGACTCGTACGTCCAGAACACCCGAAGGTGGCTACTATATCTGCTAGGGTAAAGTTGACACATCAATTCGATGTGATTCAACATTTACACACCGCAAGTAGCAATCGCTCCGAATTTTATCGCAATCGCAAATGAGTATAAGTAAGAATTATTCGGGTGTTCCGGACGTACGAGTTCTAATTGCCGAAATGTTTTCGTCTGTCTGAAAGATGTGGTTCAATTGTTTCCGACCGCCACCAGTCGGAAACAATGTGTCATATTTATATGCCATTGAGTTGCTAGTAGGAAAATATAAGACCGTTTGAAATGTTAGTTTGGTTATCACTTTCGATGGATGGATGATTCTGATGAGCCCCAATAAGGGCGAAACAGTCTGTCTATCAATTTTCATCGATTGTGATAAACAAATTAACATTTCTAACAATAGGGTAGATGTGGATATTTCGATGCTTCGTGAACTCTTATAACCAGCTCCGCTAGGAGGTTCGTTTGATTAGTTTCAAATAAATGTGTCCTAGTTCACTTAAATATATATATATATATATATATATATATATATTTATATATATAAATATATATATATATATATATATATATATATATATATATATATATATATATATAAATATATATATATATATATATATATATATATATATATATATATATATATATATATATATATATATATATATATATATATATATATATATATATGGGGCGGGATCCATATAATGATGATCTCTCTCTTCAGTTCGTTAGCCATATTTATTTAAAATTGTTTGAACGATTGCATGCATAGTATTCAGTTGTCTTATCGGATGGATGGAGTTAAGGAATCAGTAATTATTATGAACTTGTTGTATGTGATTCAAATAGTTACATTTATAGGCCCTATATGTGGCATAGATTTATTCTGAAGAAATTCTAGTGGTAGTTGGAATTTGGAAAGGTTCATAGATAGTTTTGAATTTTGTGATTACTGCAGTTCTATTGATGTTTTTGATGCATCAATTCAATGTGATTGTTTGAGATAATCATTAATATTCACTTCAATTTTGTTTTCATGATGATTGAGTTTGTATTGTATTTGTTATATTCTCCTGATATTATTAGGCATTTCGGCAGCCAGGGAGCAGAATTAATTCTCATCAGATTCAGAAATTCTTTGGTAGTTTTTTTTGTATTAAATTGTGAAATATTCAATATAGTTCATTCATCAGAAGCAGCATGAGAATTATTATTCAATGTAATATATATTGATTTTCTGCTGAGCTATTGGTCAAACATGTTTTAATATTTATTTGAAGTAAAGCTATTTTCAAAAGAAGAAGTTGGAAAAATTGCTCGATATATTAACTGGTTCATTCCATAGTTGTTCGGGTTATCAGTGCATTATACCTCTTGAAAAATCTTTTATTATATCGTAAAATTTTGCAGTATTTCACCAGCAATTGTAATACGGAGAAGTAAAAACACTTATATTTCACTGGATTACAAGTATAAATGATATTTTTGTGAAATATGAAGCTTTCTTCTTGAGTAGTTAGGTCACTATAAACAATGTTGTATCGCATTTGAAATGCCACAAACTTTCACACAATAAAGAATATTTTTTTCCATTATTCACTGAATTTTCACGGCGAAAAGCAACAAAGACGCCTATTAGTCGTGAAGTTATTCTATTTGATACAAAATGTTCGATGATTAACAAAGCATCTGAAAGATAGTATTCATCTAGTTGTTCCAGATTGAGATATCAATTAAACGTTAGATTAAACTTCTTCTGAAAGAGTTTTAATGATTTTATCAGAAAGAGAGCTAGTATCAAAGAATGAGAAAAATTTGACTCTTTGAACATACAACATACAATCGGAATCTAATATTGATTTTTTCATTTGGAAAGATTCTATTGAAGTTGAAATAAAAAATTTAAGTACTTTAAAAGGTAATTCAGGTATTGACTTTAACTTCAGCGTTCATAGACAAAGTAACTTTGGTTAATCTCCTATTGTTCTGAATTTAATTATAAATTTGAGTGTAGGGCGTGGTAATTGCAGTACTTATAACAATAATTAACAACATGGTTTTAGAATTTCGACACTTAGTTTAAAGGTATATTTAATACAATGTGAAACGTAATGTTTTCCTTTCATTTGGGAAATATTCTCAAACAATCTAATTGTTCTCCGATTCAGAGAATTGTAATTTCAAAGTACAGATATAGATTTTAGGTTTATTGTTTAGAAAAGCATATTATTAATTTTCATGAGAAAATCATCGCAACATTGCACAAACACTCTCTTCATAGTAGAATTCTCACATTCAACAATGGCTATTCTATTCAATGATTCCGAAATCAACTTGTCTATAATTTTTTCAATTCCTTTTCTGAAACCTTAGTTTTCTGTAGTAAATTATGGACGATATTTCATGCAAGCATGAAACAAATAGTTGAGAGACGTATTCTGTGAATAAACACGATTACAATTTTTTTCTGAAATATAGTTATTTACAAATGATTTGCCTTCAAGTTAATGCATCTCTGATCCAGACAGTATCAGCGCATACATTCAAATGAAAACTGCTTCCATACTAAGGTTAAAAAATTCAGGTGACACTTATTTCATTTAATAAAGTGAGGACCTAACTATAACTATGTAGCATGAAGTTTTGGATTGATTGGGCCGATACGTGGTGTAAATTAATAAACATATTAACAAGGGTTAATAATCAGTATTTGAACATTTATCAAATGAAATAACGCATGACACACGTTTCATTGAAACTTTACCTTCTTCAGATGCTAAAGGCAACTAAGCGTTTGCCTTTAGCATCTGAAGAAGGTGAAGTTTCACCGAAACATGCGTCATGCGATATTTCATTTAATAAATGTGAAAATTGTTATTATTAACCATTGTTTTAATAAGCATGAAGTTTAACCTGCAACAACAAACTCACATCCTAGAGTGATACACGTGTTCATTACATTAATGTATTGTGATGAGGCCTGTACTTAGACTGTAGCTTCCTGTTAACGCCTAGAAGTATTTGACATGTGGTGATATCGATGGATGCTTCAAATCTTTTGGGCATTATACCTGCTAAACGCAAGAGTTGTCTGGTCAACGAATGACCAGAGGAGCAAAAGTGTGGAATACTGATACTAATACAGAGATGCAATATGCATACTTTAGTTTTATAATGCGTAACAACAAATATAGACAAATAAAGCATCCTACATCGTGTTATCTAGGAAAAGATAGATGGCAATAAAAAACCTTGAAGACAACGATTATCATGGCTTTGCAATTTAAGACAAATGGAAAACATCCACCGCTCTCGAACTAAAGTGGAAAAAATAAATGAGCCAAAATAATCGCCAAGGGCCAATAGAAATATATCATAGAGATATATTGCCATCATCACATTCAGAAATAGCCTTTCTTATGCTTTAATTGAATCCATCTGTTGGCATAGAACGGATGAAATTCTTCCAATTTTTGAAAATCTCATCTTTGTATAACATTCAAAATATAGGTTGTCAAAAAAACGAATCTTGTAACCGACTTGGCGAATATTGGAGATATTCTTCACTCCATTTTCGGCAATATATTCTCACAAGTAATCTACAATCACTCCAATAGAGTAGTTGACATGACACAAAATCAACGTTAATAGCCACTGGGAATATGGTACAATGAGAAGTAGAAGAAAACTATTTTGCTTTCATGAGAATACTTTTGTATTCTCATGAAAGCAAAGTATTTTGATTATGACATAGCCCTTCTTATGCTATAATAGAACCCATATTTCACCATGAAATGACAGGAATTTTTTGAATTTTCGAAATGATCTTTATCTTTTTATCATATTTATAAACTACAGCATGTCAAACAACGAATTGTGCAACGGAGGTGGCGAATAATGAAGATAATCTCCACTTCGTTCTCGGGAATATATTCTCACATGTGATCTAAAAAAAGTCCAATGAATTTTACAACAAAGGAGGAGATGTTCTCTATACCTATACTACTGCACAATCCACTTCCTGCGATCTGTCCACACAAGTGATCCACTAATATTTAATCGTATTGATATTCAGAGGAAAGTGATATCATATCGAGAGTTAGGTATTTGCCTTATGGACGTAAAGCTGATATTTGCTGAAAGATTGGTTCGATAGCTGCTAGCATCATCGAATTTTACTCTATTTGCTCTAGCAGTATCTTGTATTTGTTATTATGATATTTAATGCACACAACAAAATTTTACTCAGTTCAAGAAGGTCCAAGCAGTCGACGAGAAAATCTTTTAGTCAATATGAGCTTCGTGTTACAGCTCGAAGAATTTAGGGAAATATTTGAAGATAATTCTGGTCTGAAAATTCACTGTATTTCAATGGAAGGTCTTGTGGATTATATGCATAGGTAGATTGTGAATAATAGATTGTATAAACGAAGAAATACTCGAGAGAGTAACAGATATAATAAGCTCCAAAAAAACTGCCAGTACTGTATTCATTGTATGCCAGAACAGCTACATACGTATTGAATGAATGGTAAAGAATGATACGCTCATTATTAAATAATTAAAAAACTCTATCGCAAAGAGCT
The DNA here is from genome assembly GCA_030704885.1 of Cynegetis impunctata. Taxonomy (NCBI): domain Eukaryota; kingdom Metazoa; phylum Arthropoda; class Insecta; order Coleoptera; family Coccinellidae; genus Cynegetis; species Cynegetis impunctata. The sequence continues at coordinate 17,936 of JARQZK010004463.1, read as the reverse complement.
GCATTAGGAAAAGAGGTTTTCATAACGTATGCAGTTTAAGAAATTCATTCATTCAATTAAGATTTTTGTTCCAATCTAAAAAGAAAATTGGGCCCTCCAATATGTAAACAATATTTATATCCTCTTCGGGGGGTCAACCTTTCAACGAATTCGTACCAAAACCAATCGCATCTAAGATATCATACGAAACTATGTACTTAAAAATTCTCAACCCTATTTCTACAAAACTGCGCTCTTTATCGTGTAAACAAAGATTTATTTCCTCCCCTAGGGGGTCAACCCCCAAAAAATTCATACCAAAACCAATCCCAACCAATATATCATACGAAACTATCTACTCACAAACTTTCCATCACATTGCTAAAAAATTACGCCCTTTATCAAGTAAACAAGATTTATTTCTTTCCCCAGGGGGTTAACCTCCCAAGCAATTCAAATAAAAACCAAACCTATCCAAGATATCTTTCGAAAATACCTACTTACAAAGTTTCAACCCTTTTACTCCAAAATTGCGACCTTTATCATGTAAACAAGATTTATTTCTTCCCCCGGGGAGGTCAACCCCTCAACCAATTCGATCCAAAATTGATCCTATTCAAGATGTCATACAAAACTATTTAAGTGCAAGTTTCAACCCTATTTCTACAAAACTGCGCCTTCTGTCATGTAAACAATATTTATTTCCCCCCTAGGGGGTCAACCCCTCAAGCAATTCGAACCAAAACCAATCCCATCCAAGATATCATACGAAACTACCTATTTACAAACTTTCAACCCTATTCCTTCAAAATTTCCCTTTATCGTGTAAACAACGCTAAAATACATAAGCTTATACATACATACATATGAACATATATATATATATATATATATATATATATATATATATATATATATATATATATATATATATATATATATATATATATATATATATATATTCATAGAGAAATATGAAACTGAGGTTGTTTTGAGTATTTCCACAAAAATTTAACACTTTGAAAAATCTCAGGAATGACAGTAATTTGGTTAACTTGACTAATTGAATAATCTATAACGATTTGGATAGATCTTGATTGATTGATCAATGTTATTTACTCTCAGAAAACTCATTACATTGGATTTACCTATTTGAGACTGAATGCGTTACTTAATTCTATTTTTAGTATAGACTAGTAAGTATTAGGTACTCACATAATTTGAATTGTCAATATACAAACATTAATTTACTAAAAAAAATATTTATACAAATGACAATTTAATATTGTTAGTTAATTCATCTTTAAAGTAAGTACAAATCATTCTGTTATGCTGGAGGAGTATAGAAATTAAATAATTTCAATATTTTAATTATTTATCACTTTTAGTTAATTGCTTATCATAAATATTCGATTCAAATAAAATTTTGAGACGAATATTTCAATATCGAAAAGAAAAGAACAATCTCATTTAATTCGGGTTTTCAAAATTAAAGATTAAAGATCTTAAAGTTGCAACTGGAATAGACTGCCAAATAACGAAATCAAAACGATACCTATATCTTCATATATCATTACAATTATTAGCATACAGTTATATATTTTCCTTCAATATTATGAAATTCACCAACAGCGCGATTTAATGAAATGAATTTAATTAAAATAAATTACTGAAAATTTACTGACATTTCAACAAATCTTCATTCAATCAGTTTACTGTTCAATTAAACAACAGCCAGCTCTCATAAGGCCAATGACATTCACCATAGTAATGTACGTTCATCTCTCATTTTTGTTGTTATAAAATAAAAGTGGTCTAGAAAAGCTTCATTAATACATCCATTTCTTGGTAACGATAGGAGAAAATATCCTGTAAGTATTCATAAGAAATTGAGTGAGTGTTGCTGAATGATTTCTTAATTAGAAAGTTCCATTTGCAAAAAAATGTTGAATAATGAACGACAAAAAAATTTTCCTTTTCATTAATATACTAATATGATGGCTCGGTGGCTGAACGGTATGGTTTGGGTTAGCGTTGTGTTCGTGGGTTCGATTCCGATCGTGCTATTGAGTATTGAGTATTTACTTTATTGAAATTTAGTGGTTTCTCTCTGTTCCTGCATTTATGGCAAAAATGTTCAATGGTCACGAAGCTATAGCATGCCAGTATGAAAGTCGACTTGTTTGATCAAGTAGGCGTTCAAACTCAAATGGACTGTTATTGCTGAGAAAAGACAAATGAATAAAAATACAACACAGTCTAGAATAACTCAAATATATATATATATATATATATATATACTATATATATATATTATATATATATATATATATATATATATATAATATATATATTATATATATATATATATACTATATATATATATATATATATATATATATATATATATTTTCTTCATCGAATAGAAAGTTTTGTCGATATAAATTGAAATAAATCCGAGAGCAGCAGAGCGTTGTCACTTAGGTGGTTTTCTCCTCTGATCTGTGGAGGTGCGCAAAACTCATAAGCCCCCAAAGAATACGTTCCTAATATAAATTCAACACACACAAAATTTCAATCCTCTAACACTTAATTCAGAAACTGTGATAGGAGAACTACTGATATCAAAATGTACTTGACAAGAAAAAAAAATATATATACAGGGTAGCGAGAAAGTCCGGCAACACGCGATTTTCTTTAAAACGATTAGAGTGATAATTATCAAAATTTAGGGTTATTAACAGGAATATATTCTGCGTTTTTTAGAGGACCTGTCAAAGTCAGGTGACGTCACCGTAGATTTTTAGATTTTTTGAAATGGCAACGTAGGTCGAGTGATATATCGTAGAAAAGCTTATTTTTTCTTCTTTCCAAAAATATAGAACAAGTACCACATTACTAAGAAAGTATCCTATAACATTGCAGATATATGTGTTAATTTTTCTATATTTTGGAAGACTGCTGGTACGTCACTGGTATACGGTTAATAAAAAAAACAGTAGTAAGCAATGAAAAACTATGTCCAAAATCACCTGTCAAATGTCAGAGTCTTTTTATTTGATAACAGCAGTGTTTAAATCATTTTTTTAAATAGTAAATTGATTTAATCTTGGTATTTGATACAAGCAGTGTTTGAGTTATATTTGTGAAAAGTAAATTAAGAATGGTGTACTTATCGGAAGAAGAAAGGATCCAGATACTAATGTTAGTTGGATATGGCGATAAAAAACTTACATTATGAAGAAGTTAGTCATTTGTTCAATGATTTAAATCCTCAACATGCCCCTATAAGTAAATCAACCGTTTCCAGAATATTAAATAAATTTAATGAAACCGGTAGCGTACAGGATCGCCCAAGGTCTGGCAGACCAAAAACTGCAGCTAACGAAGATAAGACTTTAGACGTCCCAGTAGATGTTCAACAAAATCATCAGACATCTACATATGAATTGGCAAGAAATCATGATATTAGCAGGAAGTTCTATAGAGAAAATTGGTGATCAAAATAATTTCTTAGATTCACTGATGAAGCTACATTTTGTCTAAAAGGCACTATTAATCGACATAATTGCCGGTACTGGTCAGATTCTAATTCCCAATGGATGGATGAGGCCCATACACAATACCCACAAAAAAATGTATGGGATGGTTTGGTGAAAAACCATCATTTGTCCATTTTTTATCGACGGCGCTCTTACTTGGGAAAAATATCTTGATCTTCTACTGAATCAAATTATATCTGAAATTACTGCTCTATTTCCATATATGAACGTATATTTCCAACAGGATCTGCGCACTTTCATAAAAACGTTAGGCAATGTTTGGATATAACTTTCCCTCAGAGATGGATTGGTTGGAGAGGTGTAATTGAGTGGCCAGCAAGATCTCTCGACTTGAGTCCACTTGATTTTTTCTAATGGGTATACCTGAAGGACCGCGTGTATATTAACAGACCAACAAACATAAACGATTTGAAAGCTCGCATACGTCTTGAAATGCAAGGAATTTCTCCAGAAATTATCAACAATTCCATTCGAAGCTTCCAAAACAGATTGTAATATTGCCAAGAAAACACTTTGAGCACTTGTTATAAAGAAACTTGATTATGTGTTTTTGTTCTAGTTAATTTTTTTGCTATATGATATGTGTATAAAAATTGAATATTTTAAGTTTTTGACACTTACTTCTTTTTTTTTTCCAGTAATTTTGTACTTATTTAGTATTTTTGAAAAGAGAAAGAAATAAGCTTTTCTACGATATATCAATCGACCTACGTTCGCATTTAAAAAAATTCAAGATGGCGGCGGTACACTGAATGTTGACGTCACTAAACTTTGACGGATCCTCTTAAAAACGCAAAATGCAATCGCGTTGATAACCCCAGAATTTGATAATTATATCTTTGATAGTTTCAGAGAAAATAGCTTGTTGCCAGACTTTCTCGCTATCCTGTATATATATATATATATATATAAATATATATATATATATATATATATATATATATATATATGAATATATATATATACTATATATATTATATATATATATATATATATATATATATATATATATATATATATGTATATAAATATATATATATATATATATATATATGTATATATATATATATATATATATATATATATATATATATATATATATGTATATATATATATATATATATATATATATATATATATATATATGTATATAAATATATATATATATATTATATATATATATATATATCATTATATATATATAATATATATATATATATATATATATATATATATATAGTATATAATATATATATATATATATATATATATAATAATGTTAATAATAGTCTTTATTGCACCTGAGAATAACATAAAAAATGTGGAAGTTCAGCTATAGCTGTTCTACCACTACCATCAAAACGAAACAATCACTGTATACAATCAATCTGAAAATTGAGACATTTTTCTTTAAGGTACCTTCACAATGTATTGATATTAACACAGTTATTAAACAGATCCAGATCATCATTCAGAATTTTCACAGCCCTATAAGAGAAACTCCTTTCAAACGTGGATGAGTATGGTATATCAAAACTACTACTACTACGACGTACATTCACACAATGACATAGTTCTCTCTTAACCAGGCGTTCATTCAAGTATGAGGGATTCTCTGAACTCAATATTTTATATATAACAGCTGCAAATTGACATAGAAACACTAACTCTTATTTCAGGATTTTATGTTTATTATAATGTGTTAAATGTTTATTATAATGTGTAACATGTTCTTTCCGGTTTATGTTGAATGAGTATCTAAGGCAACAATTTTTCATTTTTGTATCGAATTTCTAGCGTAAGTTATAGCAAATGAGTAGTAAACACAACTACAGTAACCAAAGGATGACAGTATTAAACTTGTAACTAAATTCCACTTAATATGACTAGACAA
>JARQZK010004463.1:0-5000 GCA_030704885.1 Cynegetis impunctata | reverse complement strand
ACCGCACGCGGATTAATATCTTACTTACAAGATAAGGAATTTATATATTTTTTAAACATCTTCAACCCTTTCCGGCCCAAATTATTTTTTTGTGGAAAAAATATTATGTATGGTTTGATAATGGTTTATTAGAGATACTCGAAGAAAATGAAACAAATTTCAAGATAAAAAACACAAGGATTATCCTGCAGGATGTGGTCACTCCACATAACCAGTAGGAACATGAACATGAAACAGTTTTTGTCATGTTTCAAACACAATTCTACTTTGCACGCTGAACATTTCTTACAAATCATACAAGTCATCTGCAGAAAGATTTTCTAAATATTCAGTTATTGGGTTCCCAACCCTCCCGGATTGCCCGGATGACTCCGGTAATAATGGCCAACCTCCCGACTTCCCGGGGTGACTAATTTCCCCAGTTTTTTTAAAATTATACGCAACCGCGCTCTACTAATCAAACTTCGATTTTTAATGATTATGATTTTGTGGTAAAAAACTGTCAAATATTAGAAGCAGAGTATTTATATAAATTATAAATAAATAAATGATTGACATTTTTTCAACCCCCTCCCTACTAAACTCCTTAAAAAAATCTCCCGGGTTGGTTCTTTCGAAAATTGGCAAGCCTATTCAGTAGGTAGGTACTTCAAACTTGCTTTCTCAGAACTAAAATAAGATAACACGATTACGTAAGTGCCCAGTGGTCACTTCAGGAGACCCCAACAAAATTAGCAATTTCGAAAGAAAGGAAACATTTACGTTCAATATATTCATGAAAATGCATAAGTAAGATATAAGTAAATAACTTTGGAGCCATTTTTCTACCATTCATAAATAAAAGTAACATATTCTCACTATTTCAGCAGATCCTCTGAGTAGTGTCCAACTATAGTAAACAAATGCACATTATACGCGCTTCGACTTATTTCGGTCTGTCTTCGATGAACACGTCAAATTTTGCTATGTTAAACAATCCACAAAACACACTGGTATACTGAAATAGCCAACGAGCAGTTTTACTCATGACTAACAAACTGTGGTCTTCCTAGCTAACCAGTTGCCCTGAAAGGGTTAAATTAATTTTTGAACAAACAGAAATAGTTTTTCTAATCTTACAACACAAGTTTTCAGATGTAATTTACTCACGAAATCGGTTCAAGTTTCTTTTGGAAAAAATTTCAGAATTTCGTGCAGAAGTTTATTTTAAAAAACTATTTTCTGTATTTCAAACTACTGATGATACGACTCAATTCAGCCCAAAATGAAAGAAATTCAGTTACGCAGATATGGAGCTTCACTATAAGCAAATATTTTATGAAATTTTGGATACTATCAGGGGTCAAATAGAAATAAGGTTCTCTGATTTGAAAGAACTGCATTTCTTCGACTTACTCAATGAAAATTTGTTTACCGGATTTCCGGCTAATTTTCCAGATAACCTTTTGGAAAATTTATGTCAAAAATACACTTTTTTTTATAAGGTGGCCATAAAAAGTGAACTGTGTGTTGTTTATAATGACAATGAAATTTTGGGGCGAAATGAAAATCATGTGAGGAGTATTAAATACCTTTTTGAAAATGATTTGAATCAAGATTTACCCCAAGTTTATAAACTCTTATATCTAATTGTTTCTATCCCGGTGACATCGGCTTCCGTAGAGCGCTCGTTTTCCACTCTTAAGATAATTAAAACTTATTTACGAAATTCAATGAGCCAGGATCGTTTGAAAAATATGAGTTTGTTGTCTATTGAAAAGGAATTGGTAAAACATTTGGCGAAAGACAAAAAATTTTATGAGGATATTATAGATCATTTTGCTACCGTAAAAGATCGCAGAATCCCGCTAATCTTCAAAAATATATGATAACTTTTTATTTGCTCTCACCAGCTGTTAACAAATTCGTTAAGTAGGTAGGTAGGTACCTATTTTGTGAAAGAAAAAAAATTTGATGAATAGATGAATTGATTAATTGGCTGAGAAGAGTTTTTGTGAATATTTTAAATAGGAGTTGTTGGTCTCAAGGTAGACACTCGAAAGTGAAAACAAATTAATAGCTTAGGGTGCTTGTTTCACTTTGATTTTCTTTAAATTATAAGGCGGTTGACCTTGAAATCCTAAAAATTTTCGCCTATGGTGTATTTTTTAACACCTCTTGTAGCCTCCTTAAACCAAAACCTCACGAGCCGCCACTGATATATATATATATATATATATATATATATTATATATATATATATAATATATATATATATATATTATATACATATATATATATATATATATATATATATATATATATATATATATATATTATATATATTATATATATATATATATATATATATATATATAATAGGTACAGTGATGGGCAAATGTGTGGAACCAAGTAAATATCTCTGGAATTATTAGAGATATCAAATGAAATTTTGGAAGGTGGATACTACAGTAGATTGCCTATTTGTTTTCATATTTTTTAACAATTTTTTGAACTTCCGGTTTTAGCGGAAGTAATGTCGATTTTTAAAATTTGCAATGGAACACCCTGTATATTATTTTAGTTTCTGATGAAACATTTTATTACGAATACAAAAATATCGGGTTCGATATTTTTTATTTCAATACCTACCGAGATATTAACAGAAAAGTTACTAAGGAAAGGAAAAATTTGATGGTAGCTAGTAGTCCATGAAAATTCATTGTGTATTCCTTTCCTTAGTAACTTTTCTGTTAATATCTCGGTAGTATTGAAATAAAATATCGAACCCGATATTTTTGTATTGGTAATAAAATGTTCATCAGAAACTAAAATAATATACAGGGTGTTCCCTTGCAAATTTCAAATCGACATTACTTCCGGTAAAACCGGAAGTTCAAAATTGTTAAAAAAATATGAAACAAATAGGCATTCTACTGTAGTATCCACCTTCAAATTTCATTTTGATATCTCTAATAATTCCAGAGATATTTACTTGGTTCCACACATTTGCCCATCACTGTATATATATATATATATATATATATATATATATATATATATATATATATATATATATATATATATATATATATATATATATATATATATATATATATATATATATGATGGACCGGTCCAAAAAGAGTTGGTTTGATTATCTTTTGATAATTGGTTCATGCAGATTATTCTGCCGTATTTCCAACCTAAATCTAGAAAAAGCTAATGATTAATGATAATTTATCGTCCTACTTTTCTAGAAAAATGGTAAAAGAATGCGAGCAGTATGGTCTGCTACCCCATGCACACACATATTGCAGACTTTAGATGTTTCTGTTTATGCTCCTTTAAGACGATATTGGAGAGAAACTCTAACAATTTGGAAGAAATGTTATCTACAAAAACCGGACACTTTTCAATCGATCCTGAAAAACCTGAAGAAAGAATCATTGGAATCAAGGCTATCATCGCAAATATCACATCTTCTGTTGCTTAGGTAGCTGTAGATATTTCAAGAGAAAAAACCACAGAGTGAAAGAATACCAAAAGACCCTCCACAAGTGGCACAACAAGTAAGATCACGACAAAAAAAGAATGTACAGGTGAAACAGATAGCGGCGAAGGGGAAATATCACCTTCTTAATATGATGTTGACAATGAGTCTTTTTATAATTCGGAAGAGGCAATATACAAAAAGAACAATGAGACCCATAATATTAAATATAACAAATTCAATAAGGAAAAATTAGTGTTGGAAGAATACTCACAAAAAAATTGAAGGATGTTTTTTAGGGCGAATAGTTGATATCATGGAAGATCTGTTCAAAATAAAATTTTTGAAATCTGTTGTTGATAAAACAGTCAATTTATTAAAACAGCAGGATACTATGTTTCTCTGAAATGGATTTTCAATTGTCTGGTTCGATTATAATTTCAAATATTGTTTATAGAGAAAAGTTTTTCCTTTCTGATTATTCAGCTATTACTAAATGTATTTTGTAGTGAAAAAGCTTGTTTTCATTGAAGATAAATGTACAAAAATTAAAATAACGCAAAGTTTGGCAATATTTCTATCGTATCGCCCCAAGAAGCTCTATAAAGCGTGCTTCTTGAATTATATATATTTTTAAATGGGCCTGATACCTAGTAGGCTACAGGGAATATTTTCTTTATTAAAATCTGAAAAAAATTCAAGCAACTGAACTGGTTCAGTGTATTCAGACAACCAGACAACCATATATATATATATATATATATATATATATATATATATATATATATATATATATATATATATATATATATATACTATATAATATATATATTCATTGAATTTAGTTACCTGACTTTATATATTAAATGGAACTTCTTTTCGTTGGATATTTTCAGGTTGTTATTCTACTAATAAAACTGCTTGTTTAAAATATACGTTTCGAAGGCTATGGCCTTCTTCTTCAGTATTTAATTAATATAAAATTCTTACAATCACAATATATATATCTACAAATCTATAATACAGAACAGCAAAAACCCAAAGAGAAACAAAACGATACGCGAATATCTATTCCATACACAAAGAACTTGTCACAGAAAATTAAAAACATCGTGAAACCATATAGCTTTCAAGTAGTGCATAAACCGCAGAACCAGGTTAAAAGTATATTCAGCAGATTGAAAGTGACTACTCCAAAAGAACAGAAATCTCATGTAGTATACAGTATTGCATGCAAGAACTGTGACAAACAGTACATAGGACAGACATCACAGAGATTGAAAGACAGACTGAACGCACACAAATACACCAAGAACGCAACAACGGCACTGAACAAACACAAAACGGCAAACAACCATGAGTTTGATTACGACTCTGCGAAAATACTGACCACAGAACAAAAAACAAAAACAAAGAGAATTTCTGGAGATGATACACATACATCGAACACGGACAAATAGTTAACGATAAGCAAGACATCAAACAATTGAGTAAAGTTTACTTACCACTAATAACATGACAACTAACG
>JARQZK010004462.1:195000-206684 GCA_030704885.1 Cynegetis impunctata | reverse complement strand
AGCAGTGAAAGTCTGTAACTAAATCGCGTTTTTCATCATTATTTTCATATTTTACATATAAATTCTCAACCCCCAAGTCGAATTGAAAGCGCTGTGAAAGTGAGTGAAACCTCTGAACTCACGAAAAAATATGGAATATCTATATTGAAATGGCGGCAGTTGAGGAAAAGACTTGAAAACGCCAATTTCAACCCTTTAACTTTATCTGCAGAAGCTGTGGTGATATCACCACAAGAATGTTTCTTAACACCAACTCAATTCACGTTTAAAGTTTCAAACCGCTGACTGAATTTGAATAGTTTTATCCATACTTGAATGAATATATATATATATATATATATATATATATATATATATATATATATATATATATATATATATATATATATATATATATATATATATATATATATATATATATATATATATATATATATATATATATATATATATATATATATATATATATATATATATATATATATAAATATATATATATATATATATATATATATATATATATATATATATTTATATATATGTTTATATATAGGTATATATATATATATATATTAATATATTATATATATATGTATATATATATATATATATAGTATATATATATATATATATATATATATATAGATATACATACATTGGACAGGGGAGACATTCCACTTGCCCTTTTTCTCGATTTGTCAAAAGCATTTGATTGTGTCGACCACAATAGACTCCTCACGAAACTGAGCTCTTGTGGCATAAGAAATGAACCACTAGCCTCAATTGAAAGCTATCTGAAAAATCGAGATCAATACGTGAAGGTTGGGACAGAAGTTTGCCACTTGTCGCAAAAGTAGAGAAATACAATGGGGGTTCCACAGGGAAGCATACTGGGACCTCTTTTCTTTGTGGTGTATATCAATGATCTGCCGAGTGTATTATCATACAATGTACATACAACTATATATGCCGACGACACAAACATAGTGACCAAATCCACAAGCTTAGCTGTTGCTTTACAAGACAGTGAACTTGCTTTCACAGCTATTAGAACCTGGTGTGACAATAACAAACTCCTTCTGAATGTCAATAAGACAGATTGTGTGCTTTTCCAAACTGAAAAATCAAGCCAGCGTGTACCTCAGTCAATAACACTAGAGGGACGTAATTTACCAATAGCCTCCTGCACAAAATTTTTGGGTATACATCTAGACTCCAACCTGACATATAAGGAACATATAGATAGCTTGGCGAAAAAACTTTCTTCTGTAGTGTACTCTCTGAATGTTATGAAACATCATGTAGGAGTGGACACATTAATGATAATTTATTGTTCCAATTTTCAATAGCTTCTTTCTTATGGTATTATTTTTTGGGGAAATAGTTCCCAAAGTAATCGTATGTTTGTTATACAAAAGCTTGCCTTAAGAACCATATATAAAATGAAGCTGAGAGAATCTTTGCTTATTCAGAAAAAATGATATCCTAACGCTAAGTGGGTTATATATATTTAAATGCTTATTATTTATACACAAACACAAAAATTACTATAAGGAACACATAAGCAGAAATACAACGAGGAAAATGGAGCCCTATTTATATCCTCGACACAACCTGAGCCTTGTGCAGAATGGAATGATGTATATGTCGATGAAACTATTCAATAAGCTTCCAAGAAGTTACCAATTAACATCTGACTCTCGCCAGTTTCGAAAATTGTGTTATGATGTACTGATCAGTTGTGAACCATACAACATAACAGAGTTTATTGAATGTTGTAGTGGTAGAATGCGATAATTTTGCAAAGATTTAGTTTGAACGTGTTTTTTCTCTGTTTTTGCTATTTTACTCTCTTAGTATCTTTGTAAAACTTATGAAAATAAATTACTATCATTATTATTATTTATATATATATATATATATATATATATATATATATATATATATATATATATATATATATATATATATATATATATATAGAGTATACTCCATCTATAGGTAAAATATAATGAGGTATAGTAATTCTTTGCAATTTTAGTTTAATTTACTATAATAGTAGTATTGTCAAACAGGGACAGGACTTGGTCATGGAGAATGCCGAGGACACCCATTTCAACTCCACCATCTTGTCCACGTTTGCGAACGTAGCCTTGCCCTATATTGGGGGTTCCTAAATTCTAAATGGGGGTAAATAATATATAAATCAACTGCCTCCACCATCTTGTCACGTTGAGAACGTAAATAATATATATCAATATAATATATTCAATAAAATGTACGAGGTTCGTTATGATACCGATATTTTTAATTAATTAATTATTTAAGTGTGTTCAGTAATTAGAAAAGGAGAGTTCACAATTATAGTTTACATTTGTATGCTAACATACCATCATTAAATGTTTAAGTTACATACCTTACATACTGAGGCCGCGGAGCAAAATATAAACTTGGTCTACATCGTGTGGCTGTGAGTTTTCAACAGCGAATGGAAATTTGGAAAAAACTAAAGCTTGAAGAGCTTGAGCTGAAAGCCGAAAACTGAAAACTGATTTGATTTTTGAATTTGTCCGCGATTTATTTTTCTGTTTGGCGTTTAGGCATACGTGACTATTTGATCAAAGAAATGCTGACTTACTTCCAGAGCGGAAGTTGAGCCAGACGGCCAAAGCCTGAATTTAACTTTCGGCGAATTATTCATTCGAATTTAATAGAATAATTTAAAATTAATAAATAATTTGTTGTCTTATTAGATATATACTATTTGAACATTTGCCCCCGTTTCGGACACTTTTGGCCTCCAAAAGTGAACATAAAACAAAATCTGAAATTTGGAGACATAAAAAATCACAATCAAAAAATCAAGGACTGAAATCCAACAAAATTACATGTAAAACATCGATCTGAGACTGGAATACATAATAAATAACAAAGAAACATTGATTTGATACAGAATATAAAAATATTGACCTGAGACTGAAATACAAAATAAAATACAAAAAAAATTTATTGTGTAACAATATAAGTAAAACAAAAATTTAAAAAAAAACGGAACAATGAGATACAAATACAAGTCGGCTCAACTGACCCTGGTAACAGTACGGCACTGGTCACGCAAAGTTTTCACTAATATTTTATGTAATAGTAAAGCACTATCGCGTAAAGTTTTTCGCTCTTCGTCACCTGATACTGGAATGTGTTTATCGGTCTGCTTGACGATACTGGCCACTCTGATTGTTGGAATACTTCTTGCCGGTGAGACATCTCAGGTTCCCCTCAATGTAAATTCTTGACCCTTCCGTGAATAAGGAATGTGGATCAAGCATACATGCAATGAGATTTTTCATCCTCTAGTATTTCGGTAGTCCCTCAGATATAATAGTATAAGTATTGATTTTAAATATTTTCTTCGGATGATTTTGCATGCCTTTCTTCCTTCAATTGGTTGTGTTGGGGGTGTTGGTTGGATGTCTGCACTTAGGGCCTACATGATCCATTTTTTCTCATGTTGGGGTAGGTCGATCAGTTCATTGACCATTGACTTAGGGACCAGGTGACTTCGATGTGCTTAGTGATATATAAGTGCCTTGGTTGTGACTCTCGGTATCTCTCATGTTTCTTACGTTCCATTAGTTACATGCAAATGATGAAAAGTTAGTGTTTTCTAGTCAGTCCCAGAATAATTAACTTAAAATAGGTATTACTTGTTTTTATTTATTTATTTATTTATTTATTTTTTATTTATATTTTTTTTATAATCGTAATAAACTATTCCTAGGTATCTATTTATTCAAAATTAATTTCATTAGGTGTTGTTACGCTCAACCTTGTTTCGGCAACATTCACTCAATTAAATTTATCAATAAAAACTGAAATATTCTCGGTTCGCTCATACATTCTCATTATTTCATATCATTCCATATAATTTCATCATACTTCATTTCACTTCACTTCATACTATTTCATATAACTTCAGCATACCATACTTTAATTCAATTCACCTCATATTATTTCATCATAATACACTCCATATTATTCCATCTTACTTCATTTCATATTATTTCATCTTACTTTATTTCACATAATTCTCCCGGGGTTAAACTAGGAGGAAATGCCCCTACAAATCTTATTGTGATGATCGGTCACATTAGGGGCAGTTCTTCCTTCGTATTTATAAACATATTTTATAAATAATTCAAATAACTATCGCGATTTAATATACCATTATTTTTAAGTTACCTTTTCGACAAATTTTTCTTTGTCTTACTCACTATGACGCAGAACCAGTTTCATTTAAGTTTATATGATTTACACCAACAAAATATATTAGTACCGAAACAAAGTTAGTATGGAAAATTAAGGGTTAAATTAATTAAAGAATACATTTCAAAGTGCTAGCAAAGAATGAAGAATTTTTTGTTTATTCTTCATATTGGCGTTGATATCCATTCGACGCTTGGCGGCGGACGCTAAAAGCTTGAGCATTAACATCAAAGATTGCTGCAGTGTATTTTAAAAGTAGGAACATCTTTAGATACCTAGACATAACAAAAGAAAAGAAATTGACATTTACTTGTGGATTCATAATTTCTTCCAGAAGTCCTATAAAATTTAGTTAAATCATATTACTTTCAAAAAATATAAAAATATTAATTTTGGACCAATAAACCCATTTATTGAAGAACAACATTAAAATATTACCTTTTGAATTTCAATATAATTTTGAATACCAAGTACGAGAGAATAGGTAGGTTTGCTAGTCCTATCCCGATCATCAACCCTGGTTACTGTCAGTGTTTGGGTTAAATTCCGTCAGTCAAAAACAGCTGACTAGTTCAATTTCATATACATCAAAACCAAAACAGCATGCAGTCTACCCTTACATTACTTTAAAAATTCATATAGGTTGGCTAGGTCTTTATGTAGAAACGTAATGAGTTCGAAAATAATGAAAAAAAAGTTGCGTAAATTTCGGGAAAATCGCTTGTTAGCTCGAATTATATTCGGCTGAATTTTGTTAATGAATTCATAGGAAAATAATTTATCTTGATATAATATAAAAGGAAATATTGGTTATAATTTAATAAATGTAGTCAATCAAAACACATTTTCTGGAAAAGTAGAATGAGACACATTTTAATACAATATTACTATCTTGTAGATACTCGAAACTGAAAATAGAATAAAATTTATCCTGAAAAAAATTCGAAGGAAAATAACGCAAAAAGAAAAAAAGAAATTCAAATATAATAATATGTGTGATATTATAAGAGGTGGCTCCACGGTTCGTTGTAAGGTATTATTTTACTTAAAGTATGAGGTATGTAGCAATATGATTTTATTCAAATTAGATTACACGCTATAATAGCTGACAAAAAAAATAGAACATACTATTTATGAATGAAAAGTTTATGTTGGCTTCCTCTTTTATGGGCAATTTTAACATAATGAAAGTCTAAGAGAAAAATCGAAAAAATCGAACACACAGCTCAGAAAAAATGGTAGTGAAACCGTCATGGAAATTGTCATTTCTCTATGCAATATTTCGAAAACCTGACTAAATCTTATGTGACCACAGCCAAATTAACGGCAAGACACACGACTGCCCAGAAAACAATCTCAGATAAAGTTTATCGTCGAACATAGAGCTTAGAAAAAAATGAAATCTTCATAGGTTTATGTTTTGCACTTTGAAAAAAAATTTAAATTATGGAATTTTATTATTAAAATACTACTGAAGTTATAGCTAATTCGTTCTGAAAAAATTAAAAATATTCAATTCAATTTAGTATGACCATATAAAAACCATCTGTAAAAAATAATCTGAAAAAGGGAAAAAATTTTTTACATTATGTAGGTTAAGATTAATTATGAAGAATTAATCTCCCAGGATAACAGCTTAGGCGCCTCCACCATCTTGTCACGTTGAGAACGTAAATAATATATATCAATATAATATATTCAATAAAATATACGAGGTTCGTTAATACCATATTTTAATTAATTAATTATTTAAGTGTGTTCAGTAATTAGAAAAGGAGAGTTCACAATTATAGTTACATTTGTATGCTACATACCATCATTAAATGTTTAAGTTACATACCTTACAACTGAGCCGGGGCAAATATCAACTTGTCTACATCGTGTGGCTGTGAGTTTTCAACACGATGGAAATTTGGAAAAAAATTAAAGCTTGAAGAGCTGAGCTGAGAGCCGAAAACTGAAAACTGATTTGATTTTGAATTTGTCGCGATATTTTTTTCTTGTTTGGCGTACGTGACTATTTGATCAAAAGAAAATGCTGACTTACTTCCAGAGCGGAAGTGAGCCAGACGCCAAAGCTGAATTTACTTCGCGAATTATTCCATTCGGATTTAATAGAATAATTTAAATTAAAATAATTTGTTGTCTTATTAGATATATATTTGACAATATATATATATATATAGTATATATATATATATATATATATATATATATATATATATATATATATATATATATATATATATATATAACAAATCGAGCCTCAAATAATGAGGGCGAGGAGGTGAAAAACTGATTCAAAAACCACTCCCGCACCCCTCTGTGGACAGAATACAGATACAGTGCAATAGTCTATTATTTTTGGGGAAGATTGGACTGAAGCTACTCGATAATAAATTTACCTGACAATAAATGTAGACTTGGATTGTATTAGAATTGACAAATGTACACATTTGCCACGAAATGTGATCTCACATAAATCTCGAAACATGGAGGAATATTTGTCAATTGTCAAACTTGCAATAAAATTACGCGTTTTTCTGGAAATGATTAAGTATAGCGCAAAGGTAAAAGAATTAAGTATTTGTGTACTGGTGCTCAATATATTGAGCCAAATAGAATAACTAACAATTTTAGTTCAGTAATTTGAAATTATAGCTTGTATGACAATTTAAATTTTGGGCACCTATCAACGTAATTCTTTCAGTAACCATGAAAAACAAACTTTCATTCAAATGGAAGTTGTTCTATATAAATAAAAATGCTTCACAATTTAGATAGTCAGATGAAAATAAGTCTACCACTTTTGTCGAAGGTTCAAGCGCAATAAATAGATCAAATTTGAGGGATTAATTCAAAAAAAAATACAATAATTTGAAGCACCCTTTACAGAAGACTAAGGAGTGTATATTTTCAGAAGAAATATTATTTGATGAAAATAACTTCATTCCTCAAAAATTTACTTCATTCATTCATTTATTCATTCATTCCTTTATTTAATCATTCATTTATTCATTTATTCTTTCATTTATTTATTTATTCGTTCATTCACAGAGATATTAATTTATTTATTCATTTATTGATTCATATATAATTATCTCTGAAATTAATGCCGCTAGATGATAGTTGATGACATTATTTTTTTTGGAAATCCATTTAAATTTGGCGTAGTTTGCAGAAGACAGAATATTCAAAACGCAGTGTCCGGATATGTTCTTTGAATTCACAACAAAAATTCGTTAGGCGTAGGTCGCGCATGCTTCTCGCTGGACCATTTTCCGAGCGAAAAGCGACGGAGATGCTTAGTGGTATTTCGACGTTCCCAGCGTCTCGGTGTCCTGTGATACGAGCGTCGACGTCGACTGGCCGGCAACCCCCGCATGTACTGTAAACTGAATTAAGTTGAAACGTACGAGTGGACCGTTGATATTTAAAATTTAAGTGAACTTCACGTCGTCAATTCCAAGTGTTGGACAGTATTGAATTACATGTTTTTGCTGTTCTATCTAATTGGATGCAGACTTTTGTACAGTTCGGCTTGAGCCTTCCCAGGGATATTAGGTTAGAATTTTTTTTTTTAATTTCAAAATCCACTCTTTCTTCATTAAATCTTAGTGTTCGTTGAAAAAGCAGAACCAAATCAAGAGTTTTTCTTTTGTGATCGATGATTGAAGCGATGCGACGGCATACTTAGTATAGCGCTTAGTTATGGATATTTTCAATTTGGGCACCTCAAAAGCTCAGAATAATCGATTGATTTTCAAAATTTGATGAATTGATATATTTTTTTTTGTCAAAAATTAATATGTCTTTTTCAATTTCATATACTTTAGTAGGCTGAAGATATTCTTTCATTGTATATTTATATATTTCAATGTTCTTAAAATGCAAATTTCATTTCCATTATATCTCACAAATAATTCACGTTGTATAATGAATTGAGGCATTATCATTGAAACCACTGAAATTGCCTCAATTTATTAGACATAAAATTACGGTTCACGGCAATTATCAAAAGAGTTAAATCGAATTTAATTTCATAACTGTAATTAGTGTTTATAAAATAGGATTAAATTTGACGTGAAATTGAAAATATAACGATAAATTTCTATTATCGCGAAACTTATGAGCAACAAAAGGTTTCAAATAAAAAATTTTTATCGATGTGCTACAAAAAGTGATACAAGAAGTTTGATTTTCAATTGAATATATGTACATCATTTGAAAAAACATATGAATATAAAGGTATATATACATATATATATATATATATATATATATATATATATATATATATCTATATACTATATATATATATATATTATAGATATATGTATATATATATATATATATATATTCATATATATATATATATATAATATATATATATATATATATATATATATATATATTATATATATATATATATAAATATGTATGTATATATATATATATATATATATATATATATATATACATATATAAATATATATTTTTTTTTAAATTTATGTATGTATCTATATTCTGATTTTGAAAAAATGGAATATATTTTGAATATACACTCATTTAAATGAAAATTTATGACGTATTTCGGTATATTGTACAATTATCAGATACAAAGAAGAGTATCTGAAGCCAAACGTACAAAGAGCAACATTGTATCAAAACTGAAAATCATGCGTTCTTTAAATCAAATTATATATAAAGATGGAGAAGATCATGAGGAATTACATTCACAAAATACACTGCAAGTGACATATTGAGAAGTTAACAAATTCTGGATAGGAGAATTATTCAATTCTATACGTCCTTTTATGTGTATTCATACTGATATTTGATATATTTTCTTTGTTATTTCCTTTTGATTAGAGAAAAATCACTGATTCATTGGGGATACCTACCAATAAAGGTTGGGCATTTTAGTTTGATATTTTATGTCATAATCTGTTTATTGAAAGCCATTTTCACAAATATAACACTTCAAGGTCTCTTGGGTTCAGCTCAATTTATATTTCTTGAGATTAGGGATATGGAAATGACATTAGTGTTGGATCACTTTACCATCTTGAATTTGGCTCGAATTAGATGTCCTACCTACAGGCGAAGTTTTTATATTTTTCTTCGATGAGGCAATCTATTAACTAAATAGTACCTTCTGAAATAATCTCGTACGGTTTTATTTAGTATTCGTTTTATACAATACGTTTCAATATAATGTGCATTTTGTACAATTAGCTGTGGTACCTCTTTGTATCAGATGACGGTACAAAGTACCGAATCCACTCACATCCAACAAAATTGTTGAAAATTCAATGAATATTTTAGTCATTCTCATCAATCTGAGCTTGTTGAATCATTAATAAATAATTTTCCTGTAAATGTGTTCATTATGGTGTAACTATGAACATCTTTCAACTTGCTATGCCAGATACTTATGAAACAGATATATATATATATATATATATATATATATATATAATATATTATATATATATATATATATATATATTATATATATATATATATATATATATATATATATATATATATATATATATATATATATATATATATATATATATATATATTATATATATATATATATATATATATATATATATATATATATATATATATATATATATTATATATATATATATATAATATATATATAATATATATAATATATATATATATGGATATATTATATATTATATATATATATATATATATATATATATATATATATATATATATATATATAATATATATATTATATATATAATTATATATATATATATATATATATATATATATAGTATATATATATATATATATAATATATATATTATATATATATATATATATTATATATTATATATATATATATATATATATATATATATATCTATATATATATCGTATATATATATATGTTTATATATATATATATATATATATATATATATCGATATAAGTAGAGCACCAAGCTGAACGTGAACAGTTTGGGTGATTCGAATTAAATATAAATATGTGATAATCAATTTTTATCAAATTCTTTCTCCTCTAAGTGAGAATTAAAATAGCGTAATGAATTTACCAAATTTGAAATCTCTCTTCACATTGACGCAATGATTAAGCCACCACAGCAGATAGAATATTTTGAATTTCTCTCACAATTTAGAAGGGTCGCGTTTAATATTCCTTGATAATACTGGGATTTACATTTATGTAACTATTGGTAAATTTAGGTCTGAGTTTAATTAATATTCATGTTGTTTACACCAATTTTGATGTTTTCCTTTTACAACCAAGACATCTTAATAATTTCGTCTGTGCTCGAGTGAAGAAACAATATCAATTTCATTTATATTCAAGGCGTGACTGGGAAATGTCCATGGATATCAATTTAATTCAATTCTACCGTTTTCAATTATCCAATTAAAAATAGAAATTTCAGTAATGTCATTATATCATGCGAAGAGATCATTCTGGATTCATGACTTGTTTAGAAAATTTTTCATTTTCGTAAATTCATCTTATTTTGATGAACAGTAGTTGTAGAATTTCCGAATATTTTCTTAAGAAGAGATTTTTTTGATTTGAATCTGTTCATGAAATTTTAATTACTTTTTTTTCAAAACGTTCCACTCAAAATGAAGCATTTATATATATATATATATATATATATATATATATATATATATATATATATATATATATAAAAATAGATAGATATATAAATTTTTTTCCGAAACTGAAAAATATTATCAACAAAGCGTTCGTATTTATTATTTTCAGAAAAGTTGAAAAGTTTCAATGATAACTAATGAAAATGCAATGCAAATTAATAATTGAGGAAATAATTTTCGAAAATTTTTATGATAAAGAAGGTGTTGCCAACTACAAGTTATTGCTTTACCTTGTGCGTACGACGTTTCGATCACCCACTCAGTGGAGATCAAATTATATTTAAATATAATTTTTTTCGAAACCTTATATGATCTGCAAAGATAAATAGAATAGAAAAACTGCAGAAGAATTAAAATACTGAATATACTGAAAAGTAGCAAATATGATAAAATATCATACTGCATTAATAAAACTCGAAAAAGAATAAAAAGGGTGTTTGATTTTGAAAACAACAATTTTATTAACAGAAGTAATTCTGTTAATGAAATTGTTGATACGTGAATGAAATAAGAACTTTATGGGATGATAAAGATTATATTTTAAGGATTCTTATGAGCGGCACTAGAATGAAACATGCATGGAATTACAGGCTGAAAATGGCAAAATTTTTAATTTTCCGCAAACATTTTTTTTCGGAGAATGACTTGGCCTCGAGCAAAACATATTCCTGTTTTTTGCCCAATTTGGACGCCATGAAACTGGTATCAAACCTGATTACTTCAAAT
>JARQZK010004462.1:92500-185000 GCA_030704885.1 Cynegetis impunctata | reverse complement strand
TGTGAGGTCTGCAATTTTAGGTACAAAATGTAGAAAAATTATATATTACTTTTTTCTTTTTCGAAGGGATGCAAATTTCGGTTTATTGTAGATTAGCTATTTCATCTAGTTGTGAGGAAAAGGTTTTTATTTTTTTGGAGTCAGATTATTGCTATTTTATAATAGTTTGAATTTTTTCATTATATGTGAATCAGGCCCCTGTAACATAATGTTCATTTGATATTTCACCAAAAATTTTTTTTCAGAAAGACCAATGTGAAAGAGTATCTTGATTTCCACTATAATTGAAAAATTTAAACGACAAGTTTTAAGTATAAAATTCTTCAAGAGTCAAATTCCACTGATTCATTAACAGGTTTTCGATATATAATAAATTATATTGTATCATAAATATATTCAAGTTTTGTTAAATGTTACTTCATTTAACTGCACATGATTTGAACATTTCTTTCAATGAACTTTATATTGAATAAATTACGAGGATATAAATTTTGAAGGGCTTCATAGACTACATCATATAACTCAATATCTAAACGTTGGACTGCCATTCTATCCTAAAATATTTACAAAATTGTTTTTAGAGGGTCAAATAAATACATTCTTGCCTTTCGAAACTGGTATTGGAAAAATCAATTTCCTATGTGCTCAAGTATTCGTAGAAGATCTCCAATGAATTATGCAAACGTACTGTTGGAATGTCTCGACAGCTTTTGAAATTTTCGCATCTGTAGGATTATTGTGTTGATAGGAATTTATTATATTCATGAAGATGAACCTCCAGTAACTGCTATGAGCAATCACCCAAATTCCACATTCCTTTGATTCATAATTTATTAATGTTACTAGTAATATTGACATGTCATTAATTATTGACTGTATTGTTGTTTTCTATCTTAATATAATGTATTGTAATTTTTCTGTAATGTTAAGCAATGTGTAAAGGTTCATACGAGATTGTGAGCAACCTACTTTCTTCAAGACGAAATAGGTATATTCTTAAATGTAAAAGTTTTCCTTTTCATGACATCAATTTATTAAGGATTTTAATAGAATATTAGAGGTATTTATCTGATGTTAATCTATTTCAACTAGAAACTAAACAAGAGATTCACACCAAATTTCATGACATTGTGAAGAACGTTTCGTTTCTGCCAGGCCTTCTTCGGACTGTCTCAAAAAATCCTGATAGAGATGAAACGAGCAGTGTGATGAAACTGAGTATGAATCTCTCTAATATAAGTGTTTTTAATTTGTATACAGATACAGGTTTTTTCTTTATAGTGTCTGTATTTCTTTAAAAACTGAGCATAGGAGAGAAAATGATAAAATGGTCTTCTTATGCCTGATTGAATATAATATTTGTATACGTAACGTTGTATAAGGTGAAACTGTTTTTTCATTTAGTGATGAATTTAAGTTGACTAAACTGAAAGGTGTTTTTAAATTTGTAGGATTTATCTATAATAATTTTTAATTTGTTTATAATTGAATGCTAAGATTCAAGTATATTCTTGATTTGAAGATGATCTCGCCAGTCACTGACGAGGCTTGCTGAATTATGATGATTGATGACATACAGCATTTATAGAGAAGTACCTCTTTGAATAATTGGTATCCTTTAAATGCTGCACCAAACTAATTGAATAAGTATGAAGTTTATATTTTTTGAGAATTTTATGATGAATTTTGGAATATTTCCAATCAAATCCCAATATCAACTTAGATATTGGGATTTGATTGGAAATATTCCAAAATTACAAATGTAATTATTTAGTATCAAATATAAAATTATTTCTTCCGTAAGGTGCTCTGGAAGATCTGTGTTTGAAATGATCTATTATACGTTTTAGAACTTTTGGTTAATTTGCATTGCTTAAACATTTGCAATAAACATAGATTGACTCCAAAAGCCGAAACTTCTGCGGAGGATATACAATGCAGTTCTTAAGAAATATATAAAACTGTAGAAATGTATACTTAAAGTAAAAGGAAACTTAAAATAAGACAGGTTTGTCTGGGGTATAAAATAGTAAAACATTAAAATAATATGTAGTTCTTAAGAAAGATATAAAATTGTGAAAATGTAATAGTTATAATAATAATAATAATAAAATGACTTTATTTCACAAATGTGTATACACAGCATTTGCCATGTATACTTAAAGTAAAAGGAAACTTAAAATAAGACAGGGTTGTCTGGGGTATAAAATAGTGAAATGATAGGTAACAGCCGAGATAGTAAATGTACGTATATATGAAAAAACTCATCAAAAAAGAAAGACTATCAGCATTCATACATACACCGAGGAAAAATACACTCACAAACGGCGATGAGTCATATGAAGCACAATAATATTCTACAATTTCACCGTAGTTCTATTAAATTGTGCACTGATTCACGGGATTGGGATATGATGAATTTTTTCAACTCCCTCTTGAATTTTGAAGGGTATTTGATATTTTTTATCATTTTGGGTAAGAAATTCTAGAGACTCGGACTGAGGTAAGTGAAGCTTTTTTGTTCTATGGTATTAGACATGAGCGGGGTTTGGTACCTAATTCGGTTGTCGGTTTGTGGCATTGTAATCATGTTCATTCCTTCGTAGGTTTGATTGGGATTTAAGTTCTCTAATATTACAATGCAAGAAGAACAATTGTCTTGGATCCAAAAGTTCAGTTTCGAAGAAAAGTTTGTCTGACGGGTAGTCGTTCTTCCTGAAAACTATTTTCAAGATTTTTTCTGAATGGTCTCTAGTTTTTTGAGTATGGTTTTTCCAACTCTGCCCCAATACATGATTCCATATGTAATATGTGATTCCACTAGAGAATAATATAGTATCTTCATTTGGGTCACATTCAATATGTCTCTGAGTATTTTGAACTTAAACATAAAGTGCTGGATTTTTTTAATAATGAAGTTTATGTGTTCATCCCATCTTAGATTTGAGTCTATAATTATTCCAAGATATTTCATTTCCGAGCATGGTTTTATGTTTATATCTTTGTCTATATGCAAATTATGGAAAATTGGACAGGAAGCTTCATTCGTGTAGAATGGCAAATAAAAGGTCTTATCGAGGTTTATTGTAAGGAGCTTATTTTCAAGCCATTGTTTGATATTCTTGAAGTCAGTTGCAACTATTTCTTTGAGAGATGCCCAATTTTCGGATCTATAAAAGACTGCTGTGTAATCAGCATATGTTGTTATGTTCCCACAGCTCTGGACAGAGAATAGACCATTCAGGTATATATTGAAAAGTATTGGTCCTAGTATAGTTCCTTGTGGTACGCCATACTCAAACGGCTTTCACTCAGCGTATTGTTTATTTTCACTTTCTGTGTTCGGTTCGAAAGATATGATTTGAACAAATTGAGTTGATTTCCTCTGATTCCCATATCTTCCATTGATTCTAGTAGTAGATTATGGCTCACGGTGATCAAATGTTTGACATGTTCTAGTTATATTTTGTTACATTCGCCATAACTTATAACCAAATTCAAAAAAAATTGATGTGTGTAATTTACGAGTGCTGCCATTATTTTAAAACTGAATGACGTTTCACCATGGTTGAGAAACTTGACGTCCGGCAAGCAGGGTCAATATCAATTAAAATGAATCAGTTAAGCAATGAAAACATTAGCACTTATATTTAATGCTGAATATGAAATATTTGAAGCCATTCATAAAACGGAGCTGTTCACAACTTTTTAGAGACAATTTT
Source organism: Cynegetis impunctata (assembly GCA_030704885.1). Classification (NCBI taxonomy): domain Eukaryota; kingdom Metazoa; phylum Arthropoda; class Insecta; order Coleoptera; family Coccinellidae; genus Cynegetis; species Cynegetis impunctata. The sequence goes on along the minus strand of JARQZK010004462.1, from coordinate 181,278 downwards.
GGGTTATCTGTCTGAACGAAAAAGTACGATTTTACGCTTGCTATAAATGCGTGAGTTAACTGTCACTTCAGGTATAACCGGAAGTGGTATTTTCTTGAAAATATTTCTAATCGATAAAGAACTTCTCCTCATTACGATACCATATATAATTTTTTTTTCTAGAGTTAGTTTTCAAGATACTGATAGACACCCATATTCGTGGGACATCCTGTCTATATATATATATATATATATATATATATATATATATAATATTATATATATTATATATATATATATATATAGGTATATATATATATATATATTTATATATTATAGTTATATATCTATATATAATATATATATATATATATATATATATATATATAGGTATATTATATATATTATATATAATATATATAATATATATATAATATATATATATATATATATATAATATTATAATATATAATATATATATATATATATATAATAATATTATATATATATAAAAATATATATATATATATATTTATATAAATATATATATATATATATATATATATATATATATATAAATATAACTTTTTGAAAATTATTAGCAATAACAGGCTTGGTGAATCTCACCGTAATGTACAAAATAGGTTTAAAATATTTGATTGTTGGATTTGTCTTTAAAAAGACATTACTTGTAATTTTGGAGATGTCTAGATTTTGTCGAAGAAGATGAGTTGTTATGGTTAGGGTTTATTTGTTGAAATATTTTGTCTTGATTTACGTTGTTTCTTAGAGAAGTTAAAGAATTAAATCTGCGTATATTGAACTTAAATGTTTTAAATCTGTTCTATCATTTATGACTTTATTTAAATTTTTTTGAATATGCAATATTTCTAAAATTTCTCTGCGTTTTTGATGTTTCTCTATTTCTGAAAGTTTTGTGCTATTAAAGTTGAAACTATGATTCTCATTATTTTTATGTTTGATTAGTGCTGTGGTTTGTGTTTTGGTATATTTGTGTGCTTTCAATCTTTCTTCCAAATTTTGAAAAGTTTGTCCAATATATGATTTATTACAATTATTACAAGGTATACTATAAACAACATGAGATTTTTTCAGAAGAGGTGTTTTACATTTTAATTTAGAATATATTTCTTTTATTTGATTTTGTGCATTGTGGGCTACTTTGATATCGTGTAGATTTGAAATATGTTATAATTTATTACTTACTTAAATGAGGAATATATGGAAGAGGAATATATTTTCTGTTAACATTTTCTTTGTCTGACGTTTCTGAAGTGTTGTAAAGTTTATGAATTCTATTTTTAATAAATAACAGAGAACGGCCACAGCCGAAAAAATTTTGATGAAACAGTAGTCTTTTCAACTATCCATATTTTTTCAAATCAATAAATGTCAAAGAAATTTCAATATTTCAAAAGTTTTGAAAAAGCCACGAATGTCGTGGCGAAACGAAAACTTTTTAATAAAATCGAGTTTTTATGAGATTCACAATGCCTGTTATTGCTAATAATGATCAAAAAGTTAAAAATAGTTCACAGGCAACAACAATTCAAATAAATAATTATATATATATATATATATATATATATATATATATATATATATATATATATATATATATATATATATATATATATATGAAAACGTTATCCCAAGAATATGAGTATCTCTCCTTATCTTTGCCTGTTGCCACTAAAGGACAAAACTCTGTTATTGGACATCGAATGATGATACCCACAAAATCAGATTTTAACGAAATTTCAGAAAAAAAGAACCTTTTGAAAGTATCGAACTCAGTGGAAAATTTATATGAGTAATGAGGTTTTTAGTATCAACCAAAAACTAGATGACTTAATTCCTTTTTCAATCTGACAGTAGGGAATAATTACAAATAAATAAACCCCTAAGAATTAGGAACAAGGAAAAAGAAAATTTATGAAAACATCTTACGCACAATGGCTAAGAAAAAGTTTTTTGTCAAACTTGTTATGTATTCGATTTAGAAGATTGCAATAAGCTCTATCCATAGTTGTTGTTTGTCCATAATTTCGAATCTCTTACACTGAATTTATTTCACAGTATGCGGTAAGTTCATTTGTATAATTCGATAAATATTCTGAATTGGAAATTCACAGTCGAAATGTCGAACTTTCACGCATGAAAGATTCTCACAGTACAGAGCAGAGTTAACTATATAGTAGGTTTCATGATATTAAGCATCCTTTGCACGACGGCGATCTTCTGTCTAATCCTATAGAGCCACAACATTTATCGCATCTGCAAAAGGATTCCTCAAGGATAATCCGCTGCCATCGATTTCAATGATACGAGCTGTCAAATTCACATCATCATGTGTGAAAGGGAAGATTTATAGGATAATACTGTGTAATACGAAACCGCTGCTATTCCAGGAGAAAAGCTCTGGTAAATTTCACCACCTCACTCTCCTGTTTCACATTTCCTTCATTACAGTATTTTCAACAGTTAGCGATTTGAATATCCGACATAAATGCAAGAAACGGAGCAATTTTCTTGGAATGTATATTAAACCGTGATAATGCCTAGTATTATTGCTTAAATATCCGGAATTCTCATAATTCTCCGAATAAATTATAAATTTTATGCCTTATACAAGTAAGCTGATATATATATATATATATATATATATATATATATATATATATATATATATATATATATATATATATATATATATATATATATATGGATATATATATATATATATATATATATATATATATATATATATATATATATATATATATATATATATATATATATATATAAATTTATCTATTTAGATATCAAAATAAAGAAGCTTCGTTGCGTAGAAAGTTTGGATTTGAAGCTTTTATCTGACCATCCATTTCTGTGAAAAAACTTGTCTATATATATATATATATATATATATATATAACTTTTTGATAATTATAAGCAATAACAGGCTTGGTAAATCTCGATTTTGTTAAAAAGTTTACGTTTCGCCAAGACATTCGTGGCTTTTTCAAAAAGTTTTGAGATTCACCAAGCCTGTTATTGCTAATAATTATCAAAAAAAATATATATATGTATATATATATATATATATATATATATATATATATATATATATATATATATATATATATATATATATATATATAATAATTTAGATATCAAAATATAGTACTTTTGTTGAGTTCTATATTATAGAAATAGAAAGTAATTGATAAATTTGGTCTTTTGTCGTATATAAAGTATATAAAGACAAAAGCTAATTAGATAGTCACTTGAAACTTTGAATAAGTTTCTCTGACGAAGCTGCGCCACGAAAACTTTCTAATCGATATGTTTTCTGGGCTGGAAAAATAATTTTATACAGGAATTGAATTCCAATTCAAAAAGAGCTGATATCAATATTCAATTTCAAAATTTCATAATATGAGTCAGTTTGGAGCGCTGTTATTTTGTGATCGGGTTTGAACATTCGTGAGTTTTCAACTAGTAATATATCCTTGTATTCGATCTGTTTTGAGTTCTTTATTAGTTTTAGCCTGAAATTATTGAGTCCTGATGAAGGAGGCGAGTTTTGAGTAGAAAGCTAGAGTAAATAATTTAAGTTGACAAGGAATTGTAGTGATTGAGCTGATAAACCCATTAATTTTCAATTTGTATATATACTCAACGGTATAATTACATAAATAATATATAAATATATATATATATATATATATATATATATATATATATATATATATATATATATATATATATATATATATATATATATATATATATATATATATATATATATATATATATATATATATAATTAACCGAGGTGATGTTAGCTCCCGGCCGGCCAGCTCCAAGCGTCACTTTTCCACCACGGTCATATTCATGGAGCTGGCCCATTAAATACACTTAATCGAACAAAAAAATTATGCACGATAAATACTTTCTTTTCTCTATGTAAACAACTAATTTTCGTTCTTGGCCGCCCATTGACTGAGCCCACAAACAAAATATAAATATTGGTTCGATCGCAATGATTACTTATAATTCCAAGAACCTTAATTAGATGGTTACATAGAAAATAGACAGTACTTTCCATACAAAATTTTCCGTTGGGATATGTGACTCCAAAAGGGCCAGCTCCAAGAGACGAAATATAAAAAATGATAGCGGTAGAACAAATAATTATAATTTTTTTTTGTCTCAAATAATGCCCGGCCAAGAGCCTAAATCAGATGTTTATATAGAGAATAGATAGGTCTTTCCATACAAAATTTTCCGTTGGGATATGTGACTCCAAAAGGGCCAGCTCCATGAGACGAAATATGAATAATGATAGCGGTCGAACTTATATTTATTATTTTTTTTGGCTCAAAAAATGCCCGGCCAAGAACCAAAATTGGATGGTTACATAGAAAATAGACAGTGCCTTTCATACAAAATTTTATGTTCGGATATGTGACTCCAAAAGGGCCAGCTCCAAGAGACGAAATATAAATAATGATAGCGGTAGAACAAATATTTATAATTTTTTTTTGTCTTGAACAATGCCCGGCCAAGAACTAAAATTAGATGGTTACATAGAAAATAGATAGTACCTTCCATAAAAAATATTCCGTTGGGATATGTGTCTCCAAAAGGGCCAGCTTCAAGAGACGCAATATAAATAATGATAGCGGTAGAACCAATATTTATAATTTTTTTTGGCTTAAACAATGCCCGGCCAAGAACCAAAATTAGATGTTTACAAAAAGAATAGAAAGTACTTACCATACTAAATTTTCCGTTCGGATATGTGACTTCAAAAGGGCCAGCTCCATGAGACGAATTATGAATAATGATAGCGGTCGAACTAATATTTATAATTTTTTTGGCTTGAATAATGACCGGCCAAGAACCTTAATTAGATGGTTACATAGAAAATAGACAGTACTTTCCACACAAAATTTTCCGTTGGGATATGTGACTCCAAAAGGGCCAGCTCCAAGAGACGAAATATAAATAATGATAGCGGTAGAACAAATAATTATAATTTTTTTTTGTCTCAAATAATGCCCGGCCAAGAACCTAAATCAGATGTTTATATAGAGAATAGATAGGTCTTTCCATACAAAATTTTCCGTTTGGATATGTGACTTCAAAAGGGCCAGCTCAATGAGACGAATTATGAATAATGATAGCGGTCGAACCAATATTTATAATTTTTTTTTGTCTTAAACAATGCCCGGCCAAGAACCAAAATGAGATGGTAACATAGAGAATAGATAGGCCTCTCCATACAAAATTTTCCGTTCGGATATGTGACTTCAAAAGGGCCAGCTCCAAGAGACGAAATATAAATAATGATAGCGGTAGAACCAATATTTATAATTTTTTTGGCTTAAATAATGCCCGGCCAAGAAACAAAATTAGATGCTTACATAGAAAATAGATAGTAATTTCCATACAAAATTTTCCGTTGGGATATGTGCTTCCAAAAGGGCCAGCTCCAAGAGACGAAATATAAATAATGATAGCGGTAGAACAGATGTTTATAATTTTTTTTGGCTCAAAAAATGCCCGGCCAAGAACCAAAATTAGATGATTACAAAGAGAATACAAAGTACCTACCATACAAAATTTTTCGTTCGGATTTGTGACTTCAAAAGGGCCAGCTCCAAGAGACGAAATATAAATAATGATAGCGGTAGAACAGATGTTTATAATTTTTTTTGGCTCAAAAAATGCCCGGCCAAGAACCAAAATTAGATGATTACAAAGAGAATACAAAGTACCTACCATACAAAATTTTTCGTTCGGATTTGTGACTTCAAAAGGGCCAGCTCCAAGAGACGAAATATAAATGATGATAGCGGTAGAACCAATATTTATAATTTTTTTTTTGGTTAAACAATGCCCGGCCAAGAACCAAAATAAGATGTTCACAAAAAGAATAGAAAGTTCTTATCACACAAAATTTTTTGTTCGGATATGTGACTCCAAAAGGGCCAGCTCCAAGAGACGAAATATAAATAATGATAGCGGTAGAACAAATATTTATAATTTTTTTTTGTCTCAAATAATACCCGGCCAAAAACCAAAATTAGATGGTTACATAGAGAATGGATAGGTCTTTCCATACAAAATTTTCCGTTCGGATATGTGACTTCAAAAGTGCCAGCTCCAAGAGACGAAATATAAATAATGATAGCGGTAAAACCAATATTCATAATTTTTTTTGGCTTAAACAATGCCGGGCCAAGAACCAAAATAAGATATTCACAAAAAGAGTAGGAAGTACTTACCACACAAAATTTTTCTTTCGGATTTGTGACTTCAATAGGGCCAGCTCCAAGAGACGAAATATAAATTATGATAGCGGTAGAACCAATATTTATAGTTTTTTTTTCGCTTAAACAATGCCCGGCCTAGAACTAAAATTAGATGTTCACAAAAAGAATAGAAAGTACTTACCACAAAAAATGTTTCAATCGGATATGTGACTCCAAAAGGGCCAGCTCCAAGAGACGAAATATAAATAATGATAGCGGTAGAACAAATATTTATAATTTTTTTTTGTCTCAAATAGTGCCCGGCCAAAACCAAAATTAGATGGTTACATAGAGAATAGATAGGTCTTTCCATACAAAATTTTCCGTTCGGATATGTGACTTCAAAAGGGCCAGCTCCAAGAGACGAAATATAAATAATGATAGCGGTAGAACCAATATTTATAATTTTTTTTTGGCTTAAACAATGCCCGGCCAAGAACCCAAATAAAATGTTACCAAGCAGAATAGAAAGTACTTACCACACAATTTTGCTGTTCGGATATGTGACTCCAAAAAGGGCCAGCTCCAAGAGACGAATATAAATAATTATAGCGGTAGAACAAATATTATTAATTTTTTTTTTGTCTCAAATACTGCCCGGCCAAGAACCAAAATTAGATGTTTTATATAGAGAAATAGATAGGTCTTTCCCTACAAAATTTTCCGTTCGGATATGTGACTTCAAAAAGGACCAGCTCCATGAGACGAAATATGAATAATGAATAGCGGGTCGAACCATATTTATATAATTTTTGTTTGGCTTAAATAATGCCCGGCCAAGAACCAAAATTAGAAGATCACATGAAGAAAAGAAGGTACTTCTCATACAAAATTATCCGTTTGGATATATGAATTCAAGAGGGCCAGCTCCATGAACCGAAATATAAGTAATCATTGCGATCGAACCAATATTTATAGTTTTTTTGTGGGCTCAGTCAATGGGCGGCCAAGAACGAAAATTAGTTGTTTACATAGAGAAAAGAAAGTATTTATCGTGCATAATATTTTTGTTCGATTACGTGTATTGAATGGGCCAGCTCCATGAATATGACCGTGGTGGAAAAGTGACGCTTGGAGCTGGCCGGCCGGGAGCTAACATCACCTCGTTATACCGTATATATATATATATATATACGGTATAATTACATAAATAATATATAAGATATATATATATATATATATATATATATATAAATATATATATATATATATATATATATATATATATATATATATATATATATAATATATATATATTTTATACTGTATATATATATATATATAATATATATATATATATATATATATATATATATATATATATATATATATATATATATATATTTATACCATCATCATCATCATCATAGGCAGCTATGGTCTACCGTTGAGTACGGTGCAGCCTCCTCGCATATCCTTCCTTCATTCCTGCCCATGTATTACGTTGTTGAGCAGCTAGATACCAGGTTGTTCCTGCTTCTTTCCTGATATCATAATCCCACCTTATATTGGGGCGTCTATTTGGCCTTTTGACGCCTCTTGGGTACCACTGTGCTGTCCTTATGGTCCATCTATATATATATATATATATATATATATATATATATATATATTATAATATATATATATATATATATCTATATATATATATATATATATATATATATATATATATATATATATATATATATATATATATATATATATATATATATATATATATTTATATATATAATATAATTATATATATATATATATATATATATATATATATATATATATATATATATATATATATATATATATATATATATATATATATATATATATATATATATATATATATATATATATATATATATATATATATATATATATATATATATATATATATATATATATATATCTATATATATATATATATATATATATATATATATATATATATATATATATATATATAATATATATTCATACTTCGTGCTATTCTAAAAAAATAATTGTTTTTTTGAATCAATGTTTATGTTTCATTACAAAATTTGTGAGTCTATCAAAACACAGGGTGAACATTTTCTATCAAGTCCTGGGGTTGAAAGATGAAAAATCATGTGGTGGATTTTCTACCAAAGGAATAAACCAAGTTATGAAATAATTTCAATCTCATTTTCAGGAGGAGTTGGACAGAAAGTTATAACGAGTTCACAACAGAACAAGTTTTTCTTGTAGCACCTAAGTTTCGAGATGTTTCAAAACTAATTACCACAACAGATAAGCCTTATCTGATGCAGCATAATTGCTAGATGAACTGGAAAATTTTAATTTATCCAATGGTTAGGATTAAACATGTCTTTAGTGGAAGGCTTGAGAGAAAGTTAATTAGGGCCATATAAAAACAGGAAATACATCATTTGCAGAATATCATCAAGTCATCATGACGAAATTGCAGAAAATTATTGCTGGCTAATTGTATAAAACACATTAATTGATTTTCTTTATCGAGTAAAGTACCTTCTGTAGGAAATAGTAAACAGGTTGGGTTGGGGCACAATCTGAGAAAACTCACTAGAGACCTAAGTTTAACACCGGTTCCTAATGCCCAATAAGCTTGAAAACTATGTTCACTACCCAGTACAATTTGAAAATTATAACCACTGAAAAATCATGGACTTGTAGAAACAACATCCATATCCTACTTGGGATTCAACGCCGGTTGATTATTCGAACCATGTTACTTGTGGTTGTGAAATAATTTCCTGAATTGAAAAAATTACGTAACTTCATGTTAATGATTAAAAGTAATTACTTCATCTATTAAAGCAGAGTACAAATTGACGTAACCCAAGATTTTAATACTTTTGTACAACTGTAGTTGCGGATGTTTAGATCATTTATTCTTCATAAGAAATTACATTCAAACTTGATTCCATGTATTTAAAAAAACATGTTTACTATATTATGTACAGCCCTCTTTTATTGTCATGGGATTTTGGACTGAAATTTATTCCGGTCGGTCTGGCTTCGGCCAGTGTTGTTACAAAGAGATGAGAGAATATTAAATCAAAAATATATAACTTTCATAAAGCCGCTTTGTAGAATCGTTTTTAACTACATCAAATGTTCAATGAAACAATTGAGACAATAAATATCACTAAAGCTGTTTTTTATAGCAAAATTGAATTACGATCTACATATGCATATAAAACTGCAAAAAAATTCATTTATTATAATAAGAATTGGAAGTTTATAGGGAAATAAAATAAAATACAAAAACTGATCATACTAAACTTCAAAAACAATTCGATACTAGAGAAAATCAGAGGTTATAGCAAAATTTTATGAAAATTCATATTCAAGTAAAATGGCGATAGACGTAAATGTCAGTTATAGTTCATATTTTACGTTCAGAAATGCTGGTAAGAATAACAAAGATTGCGGAGACCGTGCAGAGAAGGTATCAGAAATTCTCTGTTCGAGATTTAACAGCTAAGTATAGCAAGAATAGTGTTATTAATATTTTATTGCACAACACTTTCCAATCTTCTTGGCATAGACAAAATTAAATGTCGCATGTCGTAGGAATTTACGAGCTCTTCTCAAGCATTTTCAATAACTTCACATATTAGACCGCGATTTGGCTGCCTAAAGTCTCTTCCATATAACTTTTTGATTATGAAGCCTCATACAATTTCAAGGTGGTTCATGTCAGGACTTTTTGCTGATCATGTCAAAACTTTAATGTTGTCGTTCTTGACTCTATTTCTTACAGTTGGGGCTGTATCGAATGGAGATATATCTTGTTATGAAAATAAATCATTATAAACTTTTAGGAGTATACCAAACTGATCTTTTGAAAAAAGGACATCTCGTATTGATGGTAACAGCATGTTGGCTAAGATGTAAATGTAATACCCTGCTGTAAATCGCCCATTAATTTTCCAGCACATTCCAGGACCGTTAACGCTTATCCAGGACGAAACATTGACAAGAAGAGTCCATATAAAAACTTGCTATCGTATAATTATTTTCAAATCTTGAATTTCTATAGCAATAAACTCGTTGCCTCATGATGCAAGAAGATTGGAAAGTCTTTCGATCGGGGAAAGCGTTTTTTCTTTCAGCAGTGACACCTCACTTAAAGATCAATTTTCTTTCGAAATTGCTATACCTCTCGACATTTGAGCGTAATTTGGATGCCGCGGCATTTTTGAAAAAAACTTATTTGACAATAATGTTTAGCTAGCTTTCAAATTTCGCCATCATTCATATTTTGGTTTCGCCATGGCTTCTTTAGAAAATGAATATGAATTTCATAACATATTTATATATTTATATATACATATATATATATCATATATATATATATATATATATATATATATATATATATATACATTGATATATATATACATTATATATATATATATAATATATATATATATATATATATATATTTATATATATATATATATATATATATATATATATATATATATATATTATATATTATATATATATATATATACATTGATACATTTTTGAAGTTATAATTAAATTTCTGAACGAAATGACAAATCGGTGTCACTCATTATTAATTATAACTTCAAAAATGTATCAACTTTTCTAATTATTTAACAAATAGCATCATTTTCAATGTTTCTTATATCGTATTATAAACATATATGTAATCATCCTCACGAGAGATTCTCCCTGATGATGGAATAAACGATTCCGAAAGCTTGGAAAAACTTCAAAGAGTTTCCTTTTACATTGCTGCCCTCCCTACAAATATTTTTCCTCTAATCTATTCAGCGACTACCCCCCTCATATATATATATATATATATATATATATATATATATATACATTGGGTGAAACAATCACCCAATTCTATATATATATATATATATATATATATATATATATATATATATATATATATATATATATATATATATATATATATATATATTTATTCGAATTGTTGTTGCCTGTGATTTATTTTTAATCTCTTGATAATTATTAGCAATAACAGGCTGGTTGAATCTTAAAAAACTCGATTTAATTAATTAGTTGACGTTTCACTATGACATTCATAGTTATTCAAAACTTTTGAAAAAAATTGAAAATTCTTTGACATTTATTGACTTGAAAAAATTGAATAGATAAGATTGATCTGTCTTGTTAAAAAATTCTTTCAGTTTAATATTAACATTCAAAATTGTTACTATTAGAAGGCAAGGGAAACTACAGAAACCTTTACCTATGTAATGTTCGAAAATAATAATAATAGGGTACTATTTATTTAACAGAAAGAAATTAGTCACGGGAAAATATTAAAAAAGTAGAGTAGAATTATCGGTATAGAACGTTTATATGGAAGCAGCCGTTGACACGTGTTTCGGACTCTTTGGTCCTCATCAGAACGGCGTAGCTAAGTATTGGATTGAAAATTTGGAGATGAAAATAGTTTAATAAATAAAATCCTCTGTTATGGAAGAAAATCACTTATTTGTGGTTTATTATTATTATTATTATTATTTTCGAACATTACATAGGTAAAGGTTTCTGTAGTTTCCCTTGCCTTCTAATAGTAACAATTTTGAATGTTAATATTAAACTGAAAGAATTTTTTAACAAGACAGATCAATCTTATCTATTCAATTTTTTCAAGTCAATAAATGTCAAAGAATTTTCAATTTTTTTCAAAAGTTTTGAATAACTATGAATGTCATAGTGAAACGTCAACTAATTAATTAAATCGAGTTTTTTAAGATTCAACCAGCCTGTTATTGCTAATAATTATCAAGAGATTAAAAATAAATCACAGGCAACAACAATTCGAATAAATAATTAAATATTGCAAGCTGAAAATATTTCAATGATCCCAAACTCCATTGTTTTATATTGTAAGTACCTTTCTTCATTTAAAAAATTTGAAATTCTAAATAAAAATTTTCATTAAAAACGGCTACTTCCATATAAACGAACTATACCGATAATTTTTGCTTTACTTGTTTGATATTTCCCAAGACTAATTTGCTTTTTTAATGTTAATTTACTCTTTCTGAGATCTCTCGGATGGAATTAATCGCCTCCATGGCAAAGTTTGACCAAATCTCCCATACCGGAGAGTTCAAACAATAAACCACAAATAAGTGATTTTCTTCCATAACAGAGGATTTTATTATAAAAATTTCATTAAAAACAGCTACTTCCATATAAACGAACTATACCGATAATTTTTGCTTTACTTGTTTAATATTTTCCCAAAACTAATTTTCTTTTTTAATATTAATGTACTCTTTCTGAGATCTCTCGGATGGAATTAATCGCCTCCGTGGCAAAGTTTGACCAAATCTCCCATACCGGAGAGTTCAAACAATAAACCACAAATAAGTGATTTTCTTCCATAGCAGAGGATTTTATTTATTAAACTATTTTCATCTCCAAATTTTCATTCCAATACTTAGCTACGCCGTTCTGATGAGGACCAAAGAGTCCGAAACACGTGTCAACGGCCTGCTTCCATATAAACGTTCTATACCGATAATTCTACTCTACTCTTTTTAATATTTTTCCCGTGACTAATTTCTTTCTGTTAAATAAATAGTACCCTATTATTATATTTTCGAACATTACATAGGTAAAGGTTTCTGTAGTTTCCCTTGCCTTCTAATAGTAAAATTTTGAATGTTAATATTAAACTGAAAAGAATTTTTTAACAAGGACAGATCATTCTTAATCTATTCAATTTTTTCAAGTCATAAATGTCAAGTAATTTTCAAATTTTTTTCAAAAGTTTTGAATAACTATGAATGTCATAGTGAAACGTCAACTAATTAATTAAAATCGAAGTTTTTTTAAGATTCAACCAGCCTGTTATGCTAATAATTATCAAGAGATTATATATATATATATATATATATATATATATATATATATATATATATATATATATATGTATATATGTTTCGTCTTAAGGCTATTAATTTCAACTAGTTACTGATGGACGAATTATTTATCAGAAAATTTAGATTACTCATATTCATTTTCAATAGATTAATTACAAGATACTTTTACTCGGTCCATTTTCACCTTTATCACCCGTTCCTCATAAAAAACTCCTTTAACTCCAGATGGGACGAGAGTCGAAGTGTGGAGACGCAACGGGCAATTGAGTGACGAACTTCGTGAAATCAATACGCTAAATAATACATCTTTTATATACAAATTTTGTTAAATAACATATACTAAGATACTTTCAAACATTACTTTTATATTATCTGTACTTGAGTGATAAGTGTTACTACAAGAACGACACAAATCCAGCTACAGACTACAGGACAATTCCCGTCCTCCTTTCTTTTTCTACTTCAACAGGCCGATCCAGACTTCTCCGGGTAAGTAAGGTGTCTTGGGTCTATTGACAAATATTCATTTTCAGTAATTGTTTAGTTCAATTTACTTACAACTTCCATATTAAATACATTATTATAACATATAAACTCATAGTGCAGGGTTTGAAGAAATCAGTTTCTCCTTGAATAATACAGTCCACTGTTCAGATTTTTATTGTTGTATACTTACATACATTACGAAACAATATATATATATTAATATATATATATATATATACATATATATATATATATATATATATATATATATATATATATATATATATATATATATATATATATATAATATATATATATTTATATATATATATATATATTATTATATGAATATATATATATATATATATATATATATATATATATATATACATATTTAATATATATATATATACATACATATATATATCATAGCATATTATCATATTATATTATATATTATATATATATATATTATATATATATATATATATATATATATATATATATATATTTATATACAGAAATGAGTGGAACTATTACTTTATTACTGCTCATTATTATGCATTTTTCATCTGTTTTATCAGGAAAACTTCAAAATTATATATATATATATATATATATATATATATATATATATATATATATATATATATATATTATATATATATAATATATATATATATATATATATATATTTATATATATAAATATATATATATATATATATATATATATATATATATATATATATATATATATATATTTATATACAGAAATGAGTGAAACTATTAATTTATTACTGCTCATTATTATGCATTTTTCATCTGTTTCATCAGAAAAACTTCAAAATTACAGAAATGAAAGTATCAGATGAAAAAAACTTTTATATATGATGAATGATTCACGAATAAACATATACTTATGTATGCATAGATTTGAAACGACTGGCGGAAACAAAATGTATAAAATCCAAAGAGACAACACATGTAGAACACTTATACCACCCCGTGCTGTATATTAATCATATTTTAGGTCAATCAAGGAAAATTCTACTGTTGAATTATGCAGCTGACAATAATGTATGTCGAAATTCTTTCATGGGTCCTTTACTTCAATAACTTTAATTTATCTTTCATAATGAGATTGGTTTCTTCAGAATTGTAATTTTATACAATGAAATAATTTCGGCCATTTTGATATATTGATCACAAATGCTTTCAGCATAAATAGGTATTAAAGATAAAGAGACATTGAGATGTCGTTTATTTTGGAACAATGTTCAGCTGAGTTGATTTTTCTGAGAGTGAGGATGGAGAAATCGGAAAACTTCTACTGTTACATAACATGGATTTCTCGAAAATGAAAATAAAACTGGTGAATCGTGAGTGCCGGATTCATTACATGAAATTCAGCATATTCGGATTTCAGCTTGAGCATCTCATTTGTACACAAGTCGCTATGATCTCTCTTGGAGCATCCGAGAACGGAAGATGCTCCAAGCATTTAATCTCACAGTAAAACACAGTCAGCCCGAAACAAATACAATAAGCCCATTGAATTTTTAGTATGTGATATGTAGCTGAACCGTAGTGTAATGCTCTCAGTAAGAATTCTCTTATTACTTTAAGGGTGGCCAACAACATTTGAAATAAAATCTTAATAGTAATATGAAAGTCTTCTAATCAAAATATATTGTTGCCATTGGACTTCTTATGTACTTCGGTATAATAAATATATGCTTTTTTTTGTCTTCGACATAAAATAAAACTTTTGAGTGAATGTTTGTGAATTACTTGCAAGGAGATTTTGAAAAGTTTTTAAATTATAATTCAACTTCCAATGCCTTTTCGGTGATTTCAATGCGTTTCTGCAAGAACAGTGCAGTCATAACAGCACATATCCAAATGCGACATTTGTTTTCTAAACATTTTTTCAGCAGAATCAATTAAATATATATATATATATATATAAATATATATATTATATATATATATATATATATATATATATATATATATATATATATATATATATATATATATATATATTATATATATATATATATATATATATATATATATATATATATATATATATATATATATAGGTTGATTCATTGGGAAAGTAACAAAAGTTAACTGTGGATAGAGTACTGTTCTAAAAATTTTAAAAACCCCCACTTTTTAACCAAGATACACCAAATTTGTCAATTTTTTTTGTTCCTCTTAACTAAGGAACAATACTGTAGATTCTTTTGTTATTGGGCACAAATTTCAGTCACACTGTTCCGAAAATTACACATTGAAAGGGCAGAAAATCCAGGTCCTGTTTGCAACAATAAGTAACGAATTCTTTCACCCTCAAAAAACACATTTTATATCTGATTTCTTGAAATTTGTTTTGATATATGAAAAGAGCACAAATAATTGTTTCAGGAAATGACGTTTTGCGTTTGGGCAGTCGATTCTACTGATCAAATTTTCAAATTTAAATTACATTTTATGATAGTTTTTTTTTCACATTGATTTAGATGTCTTTTCAATTTTTCATGAATGAATATTTTGTGAAATCAACGCTTAAATTATAGATGTTTCTTTGTATTTATATTTATTGATTTTGACCTCTACAGAATGTAAATGTTTGTCGCTTTTTTGAAATAAATATCACTTGATTTACATCTAGGAATACTTCAACGCCGTGTGTAAAATAGAGAGGAAATTTCAATCCCCACTAATAGAAATAGAATGAAATTCGAATAAATTACGGAAGATACTCAAAATTTCTACCATTTCGATTAATACACATTCTGCCTCTGATTAAAATCTGTCGTAAGTATAGATTCCCTAATCATATTGGGATTATTCCCAACAATCAATGGTATTAAAGTCAGGTGACCTTGGTGGCGAGTTATGGGGGCCACCTCTTCTTATCCATGTATTTATAAAGTTGTCGTTTAAAATAAAACCTTACGATAAGCTGATAATGGGAAAAGGCACCATCAGGTTAGAAACAAATACTGGCGGCATCTACGTTCTCGAAATCGAAAAACAGCGGCAAATGATTTTTAGGAAATCCTAATAGAATTGACAAGTAAGTATGTGTGCAAAACGTGAGTATCAATTACGTGGATTTAGGTACAGTTAAAGTGATGCTAAGTTTCAGTGGAGGGAACTGACCATGCTGCCTCATGTAATTTAATACGAGGCCGAATGTCTCATGATTAGATGATCTTCGTGCGTTACCATCCCAAAAACCATAAACGTAAATCATATCCGCATATTCCTGGTTGGAAACTGTATCAGGCATTTTGCACTTGATAGTTAGAATTAGTATATCAACAAATAAAAAATAAAAATTACCTAGTTCAAAATAGTTCACAATCAACAATAACATTCTCTCATGATCAAAGCCTCCTATGATTAGAAATTAATAGCGGAGAGCATCTTTTACAGATAATTGAAGATGCCTGTGCAGAAATACTGAATAATGGCACTATGATTAGGAAATCTAAACTTACGACAGATTGCAGTCGGAGGCAGAATTTGTATTAATCAGAATGGTAGCCATTTTGAGCATCTGCGCTGTAGTTTGTTCGAATGGTATTCTACTTCCGTTAGTTGTTATTAAAATTTCATTTTTATTTTACACATGGCGTTTAAGTACACCTTCATGTTACGTAAGAGACATTTATTTCAAAAAACGGACTAACACTCTCATTCAGTAGAGATCAGTAAAATCATCCGCCCAAAAAACAATTTCATTTCATGAAACAAATTTCTGTGCTATTTTCAGATATGAAAACGAATTTGTAGTAATCAGTTATATAGGATGATTTTCTGAGGGTGGAAGAATTTGTTACTTTTTTGCAAGCCGCACCTGGATTTTCTTCCCTTCCAATATGTAAAGATATTTGAAACAGTATGACTGAAACTTGTGCCGAATATCAAAAAAATATACAGGGTGTTTCCAAGTTGCAATTCCAATGAGCAAAAAAACCAATTGACAAATTCATATATTTATATATATATATATATATATATATATATATATATATATATATATATATATAATAATTATATATATATATATATATAAATATATATATATATATATATATATATATATTATATATATATATACAGGGTGTCCCGTAAATAACACGCCAGAGTGACACTGGAGGTAGATTGGCTTCAGGTCAATCAGATAACATCAACATGACCTCAGTAAAAGTTTTCTGGTTTTCGAGATATTGCCACTCTTATGTTTTTTTCAAAAATCTACACTTTTTGGTCATTTTCTCGCCTGTTTTGAATATAAATAAGTTCTAACTCAAGGTTTTTTTTTCTTGTGCTATCATCAATATATGACCTATCATTTCACTAAAAACTAGCTCGCTAACCACAAAAAAAAATAAATTGTTTCAATTTAATTTAAATCCGAAAACCTTAAGTAAAGTTTGACTATTTACTGTGAAAAAATATTGTACCAGATAGAATCAGCAAATGATCTTTAAAACTAGCCTATTTAATGCTCTTTCGAAAGCGGTATAACATTTGTGGTTTTTTTCTTTCAAAAGTCTAAAAATTCCAATTTTTGTCATTGAAGTCGTGCTACTTGCGAAATACACTGCGCCGCAAATTTAACGTATAGCTTATATATTTCCTAAGTTTTGACTGAATATTTTCTCAGGCGGTGATCCGATTTGAATGAATTTTTCACCAAATAGTAGCTCCGTTCTTTGAGAAAATGTAATAGTTATAAGATGATCAAAAAAATGAATAAACTCATTGTACAGGGTGTTTGAATAGCGACATGTTTTCTTCGTCCAAGTTTACATCCTTCTGCAGGCAATATCGGGTAGCTCAGACTTGTAGTATGGAGAGATATACAAAACCAAATAAACACAGATTCTACTTGTAAAGAAATTTTGAATAGACAGCCTCCTTCGCAAATTAACAAAAAAATTTTAGAAAATTTCGTTTGAAAAGTGTGAGAATTATAAAAACATGAATATCTTTCGAGTAGCTCAAGATAAACAGACGATTGAAAGAACAAATTACTCAGAAGTCATGCGATTATAATACTGTCTATTTTTTTTCTGCCTGAGCTACCCGATATTGCCCGCAGAAGGATGTAAACTTAGACGAAGAAAACAGATCGCTATTCAAACACCCTGTACAATAAGTTTATTCATTTTTTTGATCATCTTATAACTACTGCTTTTTCTCAAAGATTGGAGCTACAATTTGGTGAAAAATTTAGTCATATCGGATCACCGCCTGAGAAAATATTCAGTCAAAACTTAGGACATATTTAAGCTATGCGTTAAATTTGCGGCGCAGTGTATTTCGTAAGTAGCACGACTTCAATGACAAAAATTGGAATTTTAAGACTTTTGAAAGAAAAAACCACAAATGTTATACCGTTTTCGAAAGAGCATTAAAAAGGCTAGTTTTTAAGATGATTTCCTCATCTGTCTGGTACAATATTTTTTCACAGTAAATAGTCAAACTTTAACTCAACGTTTTCGGATAAAATAAATTGAAACAACTTGATTTTTTTTTCAGGTTAGCGAGCTAGTTTTTAATGAAATGATAGGTCGATTGTCTCAACCATATATTGATGATAGCATAAGAAGAAAAAACAAACAGGAGTTAGAACTTATTTATGTTTATGAGGCGAGAAAATTACCAAAAAGTATAGATTTTTGAAAAAAACATAAGAGTGACAATATCTCGAAAACCAGAAAACTTTTACTGAGGTCATGTTGATGATATCTGATTGACCTGAAGCCAATCTACCTCCAGTGTCACTCTGGCGTGTTATTTACGGGACACCCTGTATATATATATATATATATATATATATATATATATATATATTATATATATGTATATATAGTTATATATATATATATATGTATATATATATATATATATATATATATATATATATATATATATTATATATATATATATATATATATATATATATATATATAATATATATATATATATATTTGAATTGTTGTTGCCTGTGAACTATTTTTCAAAATTTTTGATAATTATAAGCAATAAGCTTGGTGAATCTCAAAAAATACTCGATTTTATTGAAAAGTTGACGTGTCGCCACGACACGTCTAGGCATCAAGCTTTAAGTGTTTATATGTTCTATGTACACATATATATATATATATATATATATATATATATATATATATATATATATATATATATATATATATATATATATATATATACATATATATATATAAACATATGTTAATTTGCTCTTTTTTTCATTCGATTATTTTTATTAGACTATACTAATTTTTAATTTGTGTTTGTCTTATATGAATATCATGTAACTGCTGTCATGTGCCATATGATAAATAAATAAATAAATAAATAATCGAACGTGAATGAAAAATGGGAAAAAAATTATTCGATATATGGTCTATAAACTTTATGAAATCATTCATTCCTAATATATCAATATTTCGGTATTGTTCAATAAAATCATCAGAATACTACAATTAATAATGTCATTACAATAACAAAACCACAACAAAAACTTACAGATATGAGATTAGTCTCTTAACTCTAAATCATTATATGGTATCAGAAAACAACTAAATTAAGTGTTGAATAACCTGAATTCCTGCAGTGTGAGAATGAAAAATACAAGGAAACATTTGAGAACTCAAATATCTTGTGGATCGCAAGAAATATGGTCTGATCGAAATATATATTACCTACTTTATTCACTAGAGTCGAATTTGTAACAAGAAAAAATCTGGATTAGCATCTGTTCGATTATTATGTTATAGTATGTAGTTTAAAGATCGGGCATAATTTCAATCAGTAGAGTGAAGAAGACTATGTTTTTGCTTCAATCTGGTGTGCCTTGTTATTCTTATCATAATGTTCAAAGAAGTATTCTCCTGATGAAGCCATTAAATAATGCCGAAATATCGAGGTTGAAAACACAGGATTTTATTACTCTACCTACCTGATGATTCACAAAATACAATGGTATATATATATATATATATATATATATATATATATATATATATATATATATATATATATATATATATATATATATATATATAATTATATATATATATATATATATATATATATATATATATATATATATATATATATATATATACCTATATATGTAAATATTATGTCAATATTAATTTTGGCATTCGATCAATCTGAAATGCATAATGGTATTTCAAATTTCCACTTCTTAAACAGTAACTTTGAAACATGTTGCACCAAATGCACCAACCAACATATTATTAAAAATTTCTTATATACAACCACTTCTCAAATATCATTTATCTACCCATATGTGCTAGATATACGAGCCCTACACTCGTATATAGCTGCAAACATACCATCGTAACCATTCCATTAGTATAAACTTGAATAATGTATGACAGGGAAACATGGAACTATACATCAGTTATACGAGTAAGATACGTGAAAATAGAAGTAATTCTGAAATTTCATTGTCAGCCGGTGAGACTTCATATATGTGTGAAATGATATTGTAAGTAGATTGAAATAAAGAGACGAACTGAATGAATTTCATTGCAAATAGATTTCCACTTCTACTGAACATTCGAGAGTAGAAATGGAATAACATCAACTTTCGTACCAACACAAAAGGTTTTCTGTTATCAGTTCCAATAATTTCAGAATTTTAAACTGAAAGTTTCCGATGTTATTCCGTATTCAATGGCTCTCTGCTGAATTTAGCTTTAGTAAT
Organism: Cynegetis impunctata; assembly: GCA_030704885.1. Classification (NCBI taxonomy): domain Eukaryota; kingdom Metazoa; phylum Arthropoda; class Insecta; order Coleoptera; family Coccinellidae; genus Cynegetis; species Cynegetis impunctata. The sequence continues at coordinate 159,767 of JARQZK010004462.1, read as the reverse complement.
GAACTAGAAAGATTCCCATGAGGAGAGGCGTTAGGCAATGATACAAAATCTCACCTCAGTTATTTACCATAGCTCTGGCTGATATATGCAAATGGTTTTTTTATCATGGAAACAGAAAAGTATCAATATAGACGAAAAAAGTCTCAACCGTCTCTTCAGCAGCGACACAAATGAACTAATCCAACAACTCGAAGATGCTTCGTAGGCCTCAAACGAACCTTCAAAATACCAAACTCATGAGCTCTGAAAATATGAAGATCTCCATTAAAAACCACGATCTGGAAGTAGTCAAATAATAAATATATCTAGGATATAACATCGAAATTGGAAATGAAAATCATACATCAGAGATCACCCGAAGAATCAATCTCAACTTCAATCGTAGATTCGAAAAGCTCAATTATATCTTTGGCAACCCGACCTTTCTGATGAATTTTAAAAAGAATGTCTACGAGATGTGCATCCTTGCAGTGACAACATACGGACTCGAAACGGTGACACAGTAGGCAATGCCAATGTCAAAGAGCAATAGAAAGAGCAATGCTAGAAGTAGGTCTAAAAGACAGGATCAGAGAGGAGGAGATGAGAAGAACAATAACCTGAGATGTTGTTGAGCGGTTGGAGCGTTTGAGGTAGCGTTGGACAAGACACGTTGTCAGGAATTACTTAAAATGGACCGGAGCCACTTATGCCGTTGCGTCCAAGCAAATCAAAAGAAACTTTTGAGCGTCCTCAGGCAAGATGGAGACATTCAGCGAAAAACTGAATCCAAATCGCCTAGCCAAGGTCAACATGAAAATCACTGAAAGAAGCCTATATCCAGGAGCGGAGATCTAGAAGCTGAAGAAGAACGAAGTCGTTAGTGGCGCTCAATCGTCCATAATATAGATTCATGAAAATATAGAACAGCCTACGAACCCCGATTAGTGTTACGTCTAAAGTAGGTCCCTATTCGCCTTACGAGTATGACGAGCCAAGCATTTCTTTTCTATCCTACGGCCTCGGCCGAGAAGGAAACGTGTTTTTCGACTTCTTATGGCCTCGGCCGGGCGATCGACAGTTCCTGGGCCGGCGAAGGACAATCTACCGTAATGCGAACCAATCGTCTATCTAGTAGATCTAGTGAATTAGAGCTCACTAATGGAAATGTGACTCTTCAAAACTCGCAATTTCCTCGCAAATCGCGAAACTTTCAACTTCAAAACTCTTCGATCCGCGGATTTCGCCTACGCCCCTCATCGTTATTTCCGTCATCCGATGGACCCCATTCTTGAGACCTTTCTCGAAAATACTTTTCCTAGAATTAGAGCAAAAGGCGGCCTTTGGCCGTCCATAAAAACGCTCATCCATGGAGGTCGAAAACGGTGAAATAGTTATATGTTTAGTATTATATAGTACACCATTTCAATGACTATGAATCTTCTCCAAAGACGATTCAAAAATATATCGTCTATAACTAATATTACCTACTGAGGTACGGGCATGTTTATATCATGCTACGATCTCACAAAATGTAGATTATCTATTGAGTAAAACATAAACAAAAATTATTATTTTGTGATATATATGAATCTACCCACGTGGTCAAATAAATGAAGTGTATCACAAGGTGAAATTTCTTGAAATATTACTAATTTTTAAATTTTGATAATTTTAAATTAATATATAATAACAATATGATTATTATTAATTATTTCAGTTTGGGCTGAGAAATGAGTTCCTATAGAGTATTTTATTAACAAATATAAGTTACACATAGAAACTCATTTTAAATTACTAGTTAACATAGTAGTCTTTTTTAACTATTCAAAAGTTTTGAAAAAGCCACGAATGTCGTGGCGAAATGTAAACTTTTTAATAAAATCGAGTTTTTTTGAGATTCACCAAGCCTGTTATTGCTAATAATTATCAAAAAGTTATATATATATATATATATATATTTTTTTTTTCCTCGGTTCATGTTGGCATCTCCAGTGGCTCCCATTCAGTCAAATGAGCTCAAATAGTACCTGGGATTGTTTTCGTTGCAGAACGAAATTATCAAAATTTGGGAAATTTCTGGAACCGCCACCATTTTTACGTAGATATTTCTAATATTCATATAGATATTCTTCCTGGTACACATTGACATCTCCAGTGGTTGACATCGAACCAAATGAGCTGAAATTTGGCATCTGAGGTGATTTCCGAGGCAGAAAGAAACTATCAACATTTGGTTGAATTTTTCCCGCCGACTTTTTACGTAGATATTTCTTGTTCTTTCGTGGTTTTTGAACAATTGCCAACCTCCACAGCTTCTGCAGATTGAGTTAGAGGGTTGAACTTTGGTACGTAAATTCAGTTTATGTTGAAATACGATTCTCGATGAGTTTCAACACTTTTTCTCAACTTCGCTGCATTTCGTGGTGATTGACTATTCCGTTCAAACTGCATCTCGACCTGTTTCGTCATCAGTACGCGATGCACTTCACGACTGTTTTTTTTTACAATAAATGGTTGAAATTTGGAACGTGGATTTAGTTGATATTGAGCTATGTCTCTTCGTTGGTTTCAACTTTTTCCTCAACCATGATGCATTTTGAGAATTTTTTTTTTCCTGAAATAATCTTTTGCTACTTAAGCGTAATTTTTCAAAAAAAAATTCAATGCGTTAGAATCGCAACTCGACGCGATACATATCGCACGAAAAATACGACTTATGTGAACCTTAGTGATGGAGGTCTGCTGCTCACGAGATTTTTGTCCTATATGCTGATAGGGTTGCCATCCGTCCGGGTTTCCCCGGATTCGTCCTAGTTTAGGGGGCGTCCGGACGGGGCTTTCAAAATATGTCCGGGTAAAACCCGGACAAATTTTGTGTCCGGGTGTGTGAAGCTTGAGTGTCAGTGACGGAGATGAGCTATTAAATGCAAACCAGTTGTGGCAGAATTTTTTCGAAACATCTATATTCTAAACTGCTCAAAATTGCATAGTAATATTTTTGTATACCAGCTCACAATGCTAATGTAGAGTGAGTTTTTTCGCTATGGTCGCAGCAATGGAGGAAGTAGAGAAACTTGCTAAATACACATACGATTTCTTCTCTGATCAAAATAAAGTCTAATTTTAAAGACCTGAGTTGCCCCGACTTTCACAAATTCATGATGAAAAATAAAGACATTTTGGGAAAAATTGGCAAGTCTGAAAAATTCCAAGTTAAGTTGAATAAGTAAAACGAACTTGATCTCGCTAAAATTAAAACTTGTTACTTACTTTTGATTTATATTTAATAAATAATTTAGACTTTTGGGTACCTAACCTATCTAACCGAGCTAAATGACCTATCCTATAATTTGCTATTACAATGTAGAATCTAGTCTATTTAATTTCTGATCTACCAAAAATTATTGTCATGAGTTGTTTTTTATTTGATGATACCAAAAAAAACTGTGTATAATAGAATTTTATTTGTTTTTGTTGTTCTGTTCATATGGCAAAAAAGCGGTTTAAAGTTTAAATAAATAAAAAAATAAAAAAATACTCGATGTTTTATTTTATTAAAAAAAAATTTTTTACGGGGTGTCCGGGGAAAAAAAAAAAAATTTCACAGAAATGTCCGGGGTTTTTAAAATTTTTGTCCGGCATTTGCAATTTAGGTGATGTTACCTATTCATATTTGAAGAAAGGAGCCAATGCATACTCCACAAAGAAATGTAATCAAGGTCAAGCTGAAATTGAATTTGATTTGGGGTTCCATAGCATTTGAACATGAGCATTGAAAAATTATCTGATTCAGTTTATTGAGGTAATGACACTTTGTATTGCTGACTCTCATATTTCATTCTAGGAAGTAATCTTCTTATAAAACGAATTCTTCAGTTTCAATATCTGACATGTTTTCTATACTTCAGAACCATATACTGAAACTATACATGACGCCATAAAATCAGTGAAGGATCGTGAATATTTCACAGCCTTGAATACTATTGGTATTAAAGTCAATGAATACCGTCGGATGTCTGATTCGAAAATCTAGCAATCGTTTCGAATTTTCCATCAATGAAAAATTGCTGAAGATATTTTACGTTTACAGTCATGTTTTCGCGTGAAATCCACGAAATCTCATATTTGAACGATATCCGTGTATATAAGTTCTTCTCGTCGAGATGTTTTTATGGAAATGGCTCCATTACGAGACGGCTTATTTTAGCGAAATAGAGTTATACTGTCGAATAGAAACGGGAGATGATTTCTACCAGACACACTAGTTTCTCTAGAAATGGGCTTCAAGACACCAAGCAAAAAACTGGAAAAATGAATTATTTGAAATGATATCAGCGCATATAATTTGATTGTACGAAGATTAGTTTCTGAAATTTTAGACGTTTGCTATTTTTAGACAAGTGCAGGCGTGGTAAATAAATTCGTTTCATACCTCCAAGTTTTTATGTCTTAAATATAGGTATATATATATATATATATATATATATATATATATATATATATATATATATAAACATATAAATGTAATAAAAAGCTTGAGAAAGTAATTTGAAAAATTTATTTATCAAATCAAATAAACCCTTCAACATACATATATATATATATATATATATATATATATATATATATATATATATATATATATATATATATATATAATATATATATATATATAATCATTTCAGCGTTTCTTATTTATAGCCCGAGTATTATCAGCTGTTGGAACGATGTTAGTCTCGTCGAATATATATTGATCTCATGATTACATGAGTCTAGGTTGTATCGTAGGTCGTTTTTCTAAGTTATAAACAGCACTGGTCCTATTTCAATGTCTTCTTCTTCAGATTTTCAAGCATAGTACATTACCCAGCAGTATATATAATTTCAAATTGCAATTCTGGAAAATCACAACATCCATATCTTATCCGGACTTCGAACCCGGTACTGTCTGTGCCCTAGAGAATTTCCCAATTATCTGGACTACAGACGGTTGATAGATTAAATATGTTCGTTCGTCTGTTTCAATTTCTACTTTTTGTATCCTACATTTTATTTGCCAGGAGCTTTGTGTGGTTGACAAATCCAAGAGAATGCGTGTGTATGTTCTCAATCTCTAATGCATCCGATATATACTGGGTTAATTCAAACAGTGCCGTTTCTGTCCCCATTGATTTCATGAATCTATATATATATATATATATATATATATAAATATATATATATAATATATATATATATATATATATATATATATATATATATATATATATATATATATATATATATATATATATATATATATATATATATATATATATATAAATATAAATATATATATATCAGTCAAAACGTATACTGTCCCACCTTCTTTCAACAGTGTTTTCGTTTCATATCTAATAAATGTAATTTTAAATGAATTTGCCACTCTTGTGTACGGAAGAAAGCTATGGATGAGAACAAAAAATTTTTTTCTGATGAAGGCAACAGTGATTGCTAAAACGTTAAAACATTTCTTAATGTAAATATATATATACCATCAGTTGTAAATAGATTTAATTACCCAAGAAAACAAATCAAGAAGAAAATATATATATATATATATATATATATAAATATATATATATATTATATATATATAGGTATATATTATATACATATATATATATATATATATATATATATATATATATATATATATATATATATATATATATATATATATATATATATATAATATAACGATCTTCAATGCACAACCTAGAAATTTTCATTTAATGTTTAACAAATAAAGGATCAAGAACGAATTGAAAAACTGTCTGGGAAATTCTGAGCCATATGACCTATTAAAACTTTATGATTATTGTAAAGAGCACTACCGCATATGATGAGACTGACTTCTATTTCATTGTTCACAATAATTGTAGAAACTTAAATAAATATTTCTATATACTTAGGTATAAATAACATTCAGAAGTAAATTTGGTAGAATGTCCGTCCAGGTTAGCTGACCTGGCGCATCCGCCATTTTGTATTACAGTATCTGAGTCCCAGCTCAGTTATGTATTATATATATATATATATATATATATATATATATATATATATATATATATATATAGAGACATATTATATATATATATATATATACACAAATACATAATTACAACAAGTTAATTTGTGGAAGGGACGGTATATTGATATTTCCACTCGGTAGTGGAGAATAGTTGAATTGGAAACGTTATGGTCTAATAAAAATCAATGACGATATACATAAGATCTTTGAATAAAGATTTTGAGAAAATTTATCAAATCTTATGTTACTTTTGCAGGTGATAAAACCGACCCTGAATTGCACAGGAAAATAACCACAAAAATATGTTCGTACCATGAGAGGCATTTATTAATAATAATCGTCGGAAATTGCGAAACTCGTGCCATTAATTTGGGCGAAGGAATGTTGAGTTCGGTTACTGCGTAATTCAGTTCATACTTCACTGTTCATTTTCACGCTAAACTTACGTCCTCTAATACGTTCTGGAGTGGCAAGAATTTTTTTATTCTAAAAGTTTATCGGGTAAGCAAAGAAGTTGGGAAATTTAAGATGGTTCGAGTTAGAGTTAATTTATCGATCTATCCATTCGCTTGATATATTCAATATTGTTGACTTTGTCATGAAACTTTAATTAAATATTTCTCAATAGTTGACAATGTCACCTACGACAGAAGTTGATATGAATATTTCTCATGGATGCCAATGAATTAGGTAAAACCTGTATAGGAACACAAAAGTAAAATGAATTTGAAAGTTCCAGCTGCATTTATTTAATAAGCAGATTCTGAGATATTTTGTACTATCCTACTTTTAAGTTGGTAAATCAGAAATTAATATTATTGAATATCGTTTCAAGTCAATTATATCTTTTAAAATTTTGAGAAAATCAGAAGGACCGTGAGAATCCTCCCAAATAGGGTGTACAATATAATAGTAATTTTTTTTCGATGATAAATTGGAGATATGACATATGATCTAAAATGGTTAATAATGTATTACACAGAATCAGTGTCGATATACTATTCGACAAACTTGAGATGTTAGCTAATTCAGGTAGTAAGATGTAATCCATCAGGCAGTATAGAACACATCAATTAATGGTGTCTGTCCTCAATCAGATAAAATTTCTGCAGCGAGCAAGAGGACAGATTTAATTTATTTAGACCTTTCTCTCCTCGGGAAATCCTCAGAAATGGGGTAGCTAATGCTACTGCAACCGATCTTCCGTAATCTAGAATGCTATCAGAATATGTCAACATGAATGTGAAAAATTATTTCGTTGCTCAAACTGAAGGAACGAAGCTGACGATATCGGTAAACGAGTTCAAGGAAAAAAAAACATTTAGAAGAAGAACAACATTAAGGAAATTGGTACTAGAACGGGAAACTTTTTGGCTTCGAAAAGTGAAATTGGGTGTTGCTGGCTCGACATAGCATCAGCTGTAAAATATTGAACTGTAGATATTTCGAAGGAAAGTTTCGCTAAGATGTGACCTAGTTTAATAGACTCTTAATTAAATGTCGTTTCTGATGATTTCTACATATATAAACAGTGAGTTGAATGTAATTTACGTGAAAATGCGTTTCGATAGTAGACGAAATCATATTCATTTTGTAATATAATTTCATTGTAAAGTCTGAAAACTGAGAAAAATAAAAACGCGTAAGCAGCAGAGCTGCGTTACTAAGGTTACATACACCCGTCATAAGAGATGCACAAAGCTTGGATACCTATAACAACGCATGCAATTTCTCCGTGAAAATTGAAGCGGATAGAAAAAAAATTTGAAACCCCGAAATAGCACCTCCCTTACATAAAACTTAACTCACCTCCAAATTTCAGCGTTTTAACTGAATTTGCGGTGACTGTAGAGAAGAGACGCAATTCTCGAAAAAAAGTGAAGTATTGGTTCAATTTGCAGCGGTTTTTTTATGTATGTTCATCTGATGAGTTATTGCTCAATATGTTCAATAAGATGGTCTGAGGATAATAAATTGAATTATGAAAAGATGATACCTTGAGTTATTCAACAGAAATTGAATGGAATCAAAAAAACGATTCATGAATTTTTTTAAATCAAACTAATTGAGAACTTCTCAAATTGATTTACTATCACTAGTGATTAATAGTGTTATTATAACATGATCTTTTCAATTGTTGAACATGTTTGAATGAATTCTTCAATTAAGGTCGAAGTTATTTTGACATTGATGGATTTTGATGAAAGCTTGATAAGGGAATACGCCCTGAGAGCAAATTATGTATTGCAGGTGCTAATGAATAATTTAATAATTTCTGAGGTTTGAAACCTCTTAACATCCCATTATTTCCTTTAATTAAGAAATATACTTATTTATTCTCAGCTTTTGACCTCTACTAACGCAATAACAAAATGAATAAATAAAAAAAATTTATATATATATATATACATATATAACGATATCAGAGTATTGCATACTTTATACATCCTATTATAGTATAGGTTGTACCCACAATATTTCGTCAAGGAATTAAATGTCATGTAATACATAGATGCGAATTTGAAAACAACTGATTACTATAAAAGACGAAAGAATTTGAAATAATAGATTGACCACGGTATGTTAAAACCTTAAATCTGTGAACCTAGAGAATGAATGAAGTTTTCGTAATATTGCATCAATACAAAAATAAAGAATGAAAAAATCAATTATTGATCATTCACACAGGTTTGAATTAAAGAACGAGGGTTTTTATTATTTCAAATATTTGTTGAATGCAAATAATAACATTCAATATTTAATAATCACTAAAATAATTTATCCATGTTTTTTGAAGATGATTTGATAACTGTACGTTTTCTTTAAGATTAGGTTAGGTGTTAGCTATTCATTTTCAATTAATTTCTAATCAGCACGCCAGGAATGGAATGGCAAAAAGTGTTTTATTGAAGTGGAATAAAAAGACTATCATTTATAGATCTATTGGTACACTTCTTTTGATTGATATTTCAAATTTTGACATCCAGTATTTCATCCTGTAATTGAATTATATTTATTCAAATATAAATATATATATATATATATATATATATATATATATATATATATATAAATATAAATATATATATATATATATATATATATATATATATATATATATATATTATGGTGAACATGGTGATTTTTTCAACATTAAGTTTGCCATCTCAATATAAAATTTAGGTTTCATGGTTTTCTGCCACAAAAAAATGAAATGATTATATATTTATTTCTTCAGTTTTGTCAAAATCAAGTTCATCATGAACAATTAATTCAATTGTTATACAAGAAGGATGAAATGGTATTCAAGGACGGAGTTCAGCAGCATCTCATTTACACCAAAAACCTTTAGAAATAACAGTTAAATCAATTAATGCAGGTTATATGGAACAAATTTCCACAAATTGATGCAAAATCCAAAATGATGCAATCAGTTACTGTCCGATATGTCATTCAAGTGTTATTCGCAGATCCTTAGTGAAACTTCAAAAAGTAAGCCAAGCTATTGAAGAAATCTTGACAAATTTTGGGAGAAACTAACAGAATGGAAATTGCTTGTATTAAGTTCTTTTCCTGAGAACTTTCATTCTCGTTTCAGAAACTTAAAAACTAAAACTATATATATATATATTGACCTTGATAAGTTAGATTATAAATTATGAACCATTCATATAGGTTTAAAAGGAAATCAATATCAAGTACACTTCAGTAGGAATTTTCCCAAATTAGATGATAATCAAAATTGAAAATTTTCTTCTTGAAGTACTGTCCTATACCTATGGCTTTATACTAGTACTATGAAATTTATCCATGAATGAAATTCCACAAACTTTTCCATCTTTATTCATTTATACTGAAGATAATGCTCTCGCATTTTAGAACCGAAACTTTGAAGCTGCATGTCCAACTTTTCAATTGCAGACGAGATTCGAGAGTCGTCGTATGGCTTTCATTATCAGCACCTCTCCTTTGATAATGATTTATTGAGCAACTGAATACTGTTGTTCAATTAAGTTTAAATAGTTCGTGCAACGGTTTATTCTCTGAATAATTTCTTGACATTAATGAATGGAGCTATTAGTTTAACTTCCTTCTTTTGTTGCGGTTCATTTTCATCTTGTTGTTCCACCTATTACAATGGATCAAAAGAGTGAGATAAATCGGAATTAATATCAACCTCTCTATGGATTTTTCGGACACAACAAATAGTCAACGTCTCACATCTTTTTACTTATCGATATACCATACTATTTGATATATCCCTTTCAAGCATCAATTTTAATATCGAGATAAATATAATTAAACAAATTGCTGTAATTGATAATTATAATCCCATAATAATAGACAATATGATGGATAAAAAGTTTTTCAAAAATGCGATTAGCCAGGTGTACTTCTTTGCCAGAAACAATATCAAATTTCATTGGAAATTCAAGTAAAAAACTCAAATCACCTTCATCCAAGAACAACATCAATACTGCTCACCGTACTGGAAATAACCATAAAAATAATAAATGAAAAGTTCACAAAAATAATAAATCGGGAATTTATGAAATTGATTGTAGTGATTGTGATAAGTTTTATATTGGTGAAACTTTCAGAACATTTCAGAACAGACTTTCAGAGCACAAACGTAGCTTTGTTAATCAAATGTTGGATTCACATTATGCAATCCATGTAATCCAAGAAAATCACAGCTTCAATTTTGACTTTAAATTATTGAATGTGGAAAGTAAGGTAATTAAAATTAATTCTTAAATCATAACAGATAAATAAATACAAACATTCAGGTCTCCTATTGAATAACCAAATTGATCATACTACAAGCCCCCTTCTGAATCTTTTACCGAACTACCTGAGAAGCAGTTTAGAATTGGCTTTTCCTATTTTACTAATTATTTGTAACCATCCTTCTAATTATTAATTTCTTGTGTTTCATATAACGGAGAAATATATTCAGTTTGCATTTTACATCTGAAGAAGGTGAAGTTTCGCCGTGAACGTGCGTCATGCGTCATTTTAGTTAATAGATGTGTAAATTGTTTTTTTTAAGCATTGTTTTGATATTTTCATTAATTTACACCATGTATCGGCCTAATCAATCCAAAAATATATATATATATATATATATATATATATATATATATATACATATATATATATATATATATATATATATATATATAAATATATATATATATATATATATATATATATATATATATATATATATATATATATATATATATATATATATATATATATATATATATATATATATATATATATATAGATATATATATATATATATATATATATATATATATATATATATATATATATATATATATATATAATAAAACTAAGTGCTTTTCATTCGTTCATACATAGGTTGTTCACGATTCCATTATCGGAAACAAATTTTCAAACTGAAGTTAATACAATTAAATTATTAGCCATCGATAACGGTTACAATGAAAGTCTTATCGACAAGCTCATTGGGAAAAAACGAATAAAGTATCTGTTGCATTCAATATACCCCACGCTCAACTATTAATGAAGAACAAAAATACTTCCTAATAAATTATGTGCCTAATTTGAGTAGCAAAATTTGTAACAGACTATCGAAAAATAACGTTAAAACAATTTGTACAAATAAAAGAAACTTGAAGTCATTCTTGGTCAATAATAAAGAAAAATCTAACATCGGAGAAAACAGTGGTATTTACAAAATATTTTGCGACGAATGTCCTGCTTTCTATATTGGACAGACAGGAAGGAATATAAATATTCGTGTTGAAGAACATAAAAATTCAATTTTACAAAACAAAAATACCACTGGCTTCTCTGAACATTGTATAAAATTCAATCACTTCCTGGATTTCAACAAAACCAAATTGTTACATTCAGGTAACAGAGGAAAACGCCTTGACCTTCTTGAAATTCTCGAAATAAGTTCCGCCCATAATAGTAAATTACCCCTTGTAAACGAACAAATTGATTTTCAGGTATCACCTTTGCTTTTGTCTGTTTTATAAATTAGGATGCAATACTCTCCTGTAGTCAGTCTTGATAATAAGTTCATAACTCGAAACATGTCGACTTTTCGTTACTGCTAAATACAGTATCTAAATATTTTCTATATTGTGAAACATAAGCCAAGTGTTTTTATTTTAAAGTTTATACTTTATTCTTTATGATGTTTCACCAAGTGATATGCGATAATTCAATCTCAGTTATATATATATATATATATATATATATATATATATATATATATATATATATATATATATATTATATATATATATATATATATATATATATATATTTCAGATAACATTGAGCAGATTGAAAGGGGATTGGAGAGTGAAATTGTACCAAAAATTATTGAATTGAAATGTTTCTTCATCTCCAGGATGACTGAGTAGTTCCTATTCTGAACATAAGAATATATATTTATTCTTGGTATATGCAAAATTTGAAAGATTTGTATTTTCGAAATTACCATTTCCTCGTATGTTTTTTCTTCTTTAGACTTGTTTTCTACCTTCTACTACTGTATGTGGTGATGAGGAAATAAAGTTTTCTGAGTGATAGTCACTTGAATGTGTGCACAATTATACATTTATTATATTGGTTATTTCCAAACATTCATTACATGCGAACACATCTAGACGTAGGAAGCCTATTGCATGTTCCAGTTAGCCTTTGCCGAATCTGGTAATTAATTAACGGGAATAATTGGTAATGAATACCGTAATGTATGGTTAATATTTCGGGATAATGCTAAATTTAATAGTTTGTTGCTGTTCATGTTGGTCGATAAAGTTGATCGCTTCGTAATGAGATTGTAATAGTCAATGAAAATGCCATTGATTCAGTTTGTATAAATACCAGGAAGTGAGGAATACTATTAATAAATTCAGAGAGGACATAAACCTTCATATCCATTTCTGTACAATATTCTCATGGTCACAACGTTTTTAGAAACTTAAAAGTATATAAGTTTATTGTTTTTTGATTTTATTAATTGGATGAATGTGATTTAGTTCGTAGAAATCAAGAACTGCTGTTGGAAATAGAGAAGAAACAAGATCTTAATCATTTTATATAGTTCAAATCGAATCAAAATATGCTTTATTGTTCTTGAAGTTGTACAATTTATCGACAAAGCGTAAAACTGAATAATGTGAAATATACAAACAAAAACACATCAAGCAAAAAAACCTAAGTTCTAAACAATGTGAACTTAGAAATAAAAACATATCAAAGCACATTTTCATACAAACCATATACAAATTTTGAATGATCAACAATGAAACCGAGAGTAAGTGTTAAACATTTTAAATTTTTTTTAATCGAAGGTGATTCAATTTGGTCATATCGATCAATCAATGCTCAGAATAGTAGTCCTCCACCGAGTAATAAGGTCTATCAAGAATAGTATATTCTGTAACAAGGTTAGAATGAAAATTCGATGCGATGAGGAACCACGAGCATCACGAATTTTCATTCTAACCGAGTAGCAGACTATACTCTGCACGATCGAAAATTTTAAATATATATTTTTATATGAAAACGAACAAAATATAATTTATATTACATAACTCAATCACAATTATATTAGGTAAACACTCAATAATTCAAGAAACATTCTACTTTGTATTAATTGTTATATTTGTACAGTTCTCCAAATGAAAACTGGTGCATTATTGGAAGAATTTTCAACACTCGCGTGGTTTGTAGAAGATGAACTATCAGTCACATAATTTGAAGTGGAAGGCATGATTAGCGGTGTATTAGATCCAGTAATTGATGAGACTAACTTATTACTTTATTTATTCGATTTTGCACCGAATTTTTCATGTATCCTTCTGGCACTTGAGAAGACTTCCACCTCCCATGCCTTTTTAGTGTTTCCATATCTGCCCTTGTGTCCACTAACACAGTAGCCGACGTCCTCCGATAACAATGACCAGTGTAGTGGTGTATTTTCACACTCTGATTCTGAACCACTGCATAAATTCATAATACTTATTATATTTTCAAATGAAAACGTGACAGCAATAATTTTGACACTTACTCAAATTTGCCACTACGATGACAATCAACTGCGTCAAGGCTAATGTCATTATTGCTAGCCAGTGTGAGAATATTATTCTATCACAAGGGAGAGAAAGCAAATACATTTGAATTGCGTGGGGGCAGAGAGAGAATTCCAGCATTCTGCAATCAAATTTGATATCAGAATTGACGAATTCTGTGATGATCGTGGAGAAAATAATATTCTGTTCGTTTCCGAAAATTGATCAAGGAAGTTATAGATTTCAATTCATCAGGAAGGTGATTGTAAATTTTTTTAGCATTGTGAATGAGTGACTTTTTTGTTAATCCAGAGGAAGGAATCTGGTGGAATATCTGTGGCCCGTGCTGTGGCACCAAGGGTAAGGCGTGAAAATACTTATGAATCAAGCACACAGATTCAAGTAAATATGAAGCAGGAAGCGTTAAATTTCTATTTTACTAGGAAAAAGGTTTGCAATGAGCTCTACCTTTGAGAATTTACATGTAATGAATTGCTCTCTTCTGCAATTTGAGAATGGTGTCAAGTTGTAAAGAACCCCAAAAGGGAAAACCGTAACAAAGATGAAATTCGAACAATGCTGTAACGTGTAAATTCTCCACGTAACTGTAGCCACTGCATTCTACACTGAAATAGGTACCGTGATTCCACGCTATCAACCGATACGTCACTCTTGTTCTTCTATGGTTAATGACCTGCGTATTAAGAAGGAGAGTATCTAGGTAGCGTAGGATTAACAATCGTTCTTTTAGCATATGGTTCTTGTAGATAAAACATCGTCAGCTAATAGAATTATATTCAATGTAAATTGAAAGTTTGTTAAAGTTTATTAAAATTTATTAAGTATCTGTGGCGTCTGATAGACGGTAAGTTATGAGAAGAAATATAACTATTTCGTATTAATGCATTGTCTTGAAAATCTGAATTGATGCCTTATTTCATCTTTCCGCCATTTCATTTTTTTTATTTACCTATCAAACCACAGCTGAACCAGGGCAGAAGTCGAGTACAATCCACATCGGAAAAACGTCGATAGAAAATTATATATAAAAAAAAGGATAAGTCTCACAATGTATTAAGAGGATAGTAAATACCTACATTTTACCCAGTTGTTATTATCACTGAAAACATCCCGAAACCCTAATATGTTTAACCAATCTCCCTGCTAGCTAGGGCATAAATATCTATTAAAAGGGATGTTGGTTACAATGCAAAATAGAATATTCTTGTAGGAAAAATGAGATTTTGTTGAAACATATATAAACTCACTAAGATCCAAAAACTTATTTTCCACAATTAAATTATTACACAGCTACAATACATCTTGAATTTCATGAATTTCAATTTTGTTTTTGATTATTTTTAATCTTATATAGGTTATTTAATGCAGGATGGATAAACTCATAAAGTGAACAAAACAAATTCAAACTACTGAAGTCTTTAATCGAAGAATTTATAATTTCATAGAACACATTATCGAGCAAATATTTTCGAAAAAAATATGTGAAACGTATAGAAAGGTTTATTAGTATCCACTGAAACTGAATCAGAATTTGACAAGAAATTTTTTTGAAATTATCTTTTCCTACGATCATTTCAAGTTCTTGAATATTGTCAAGGAGAGAAAAAAGAAATTATGTTCTACAATGGCCTGGCTTCAATGTTATACCCGAACTGACCCACCCAATTTTTCTTTCCACGTCTCATACTCCCAAAGAGCTTCACCGATTCAGTTCCTCCATCATGCGTTATGGTAGTAAATGTCACGTGTGCTCTGTCTCTGCCTTCCAAGTTTAAATCTACTCTCCTTTTTCCCCCAATGTCTATAGTTTTATTCCGTCGCTATCGTTTCATACTGTCGCCAGTTTCCCCCAGTTCCGTTAAAGTGGCTAAATAATTTTCAACGCGGCCATTCAGACGTTCTCTGATGACAGGCGAGATAGCTCTCTGAAGCTTGTTTTTGTATTAACTTTCATATGCAAGCCTTATCGGCCAAGCTACACTTTTGTTATCATACATAACATCGTGGTTTTATGTTGAGCTGAAGGTTTTAGATCTAAGCAGAATGTGTACAGCATGCCACAGATTGTAATGCCAGTATTTTCCGTCTTTATATATTCTTGATAAAAAACAGAAATAATAAGAAAAAACGCGTAAGCAGCAGATATTCATCATTCAGGTCGTATTTTCCTCACTGTTTTGTGTTTTCAGCGTTCTATCTAAGTTATTGGGTGTAGAGATGCACAATGCTCTATATAATTTATCGTATGGCGACACATGTGTCTTAAATATACTTAATTCTATCAAGCAAGAAAAAAGAGATAACAATTCTGAATCTAAATGTCTTCGATCCAGGTGGCAGCCGAGTCTCTGGTCGAGCAGTGACTTTGCCGGTTTATACTCTGAAATCCTTGAGATTGCTTGAAGTTTTCATTTAGTACATTTGCCAAAAACAACAGTTAACACACATTATGCACTTTTCTCATACAAAATCAGAATCTGTGGAAGTGCGCTAATCCTTGAAAACTACGAAGAAACATGAAACATATACATTTAAATAGTTACGATAAGGAAAGATCGATTGACAACCTTCTAACTCAATCTAAATGAGCCGTGGACGTGCGTAAATCCTCAACCACTACGAAAAAACAAAAATCTACATATAAGTGGCGGCGTGAGATTATATTGCCAAAATACCCTTCCTTAGCCTAAAATCGAATCACGTAAAAGTATTCAATTCTCTAACTGAATTTGGAGGGCATTTGGAGCTGCTAGAATCTTCCGGTTTTTAGCTCGTTGCAAACTCCTAAAAGGAATTATGAGTCGGATATGATACCAAACTTTAAGGTTCTGTTGTGCATCAAGAGACACCCCATATTCCAAATCTCTTATTTTTACCTGAGTTTTATCGTTTTTCATTTGTCTTACTAGCCATAACAGGCTATTTGAATTTGAAGAACGACTTCATTCAACATCCGTATCGTCATGAAATTCACATCTTCAAAGCTTTTGATGGATAGAAATCAATTTGGCGTTTATTCATTCTGAAAAAACACAGGTTACTATGTATCATTTCGGCTGTGGTCGTTTTCAATCATTAATTACGAGCTATTCAGTCCAATATCAGCAGTTAGGTTTGCTAATACTAATAATTTGAGGAAAACCAATGGAAATCACATAATTTTCGAAATGGAATTTGAAAAAATTTAATAATAAAAAAAAATTATTAAGTTTCATTAAATTTCTTACTACTAAGCCCATCTGTATTCACTAGTTACGTGCTATTCACTCTAATATCAGCAACCAGGTCTACTTCCAGTTGAACTATCTACGTCCTTCGAATTTAAACAACGTAAGCAATTTGGTAATTGAAAATTATCAACTGCCTTCAACGAGAGCTGGCTATATGAGTTGCAATAGCCAGAATTCAACATTTCTTCACACAACTATAGTAAATATTTGATAGCTGCAATTAATTTCTTCTTCTAGGTATCTCAACGCATTCAACAGATATCTATCTAATGAATTATGAGAGGAATAGACTCAGGAAAAGGTTTCATATTTTGCAATGTAGAATTTTGATATACAGAAGGTCGTTTTATAAAAGATTGCCACATGATATGGCAGCTTTATAATGTGTCAAAGTTCAACAGAGGGTTGAACGCGCTTTCCATTGTTGTTCTGATGCAAACTGTTTTGGTAGATTGGCTTCCCAAAGAGGATCATCGGTTTAACGGAAACTTCATTTCCTATCTTATTCAGTTGATGGTTAGATGCAGTGATTCACATATGGGTACAGTACCTACTTTTGGGCTGGTATGACCTGTGCCCCATTGAGTAAAAACACCGTGCTTCATTGAAAAACATTCTTAGAACTCGTAGCAACTATAGAGGTTGTGTTCGATGGTTACCATTTCTATAGCGTATATAATTATTGTACAATTTTGTTCGGTGTTTAAAAACTAGCCATAAAAAAGTACTAACGTAACTCTAAATATTCATTCAAACTTTTGGCGGCAATAATTACCTGTAAGATGAATGTGTAACGCTTGTTAGGATTTTGATAAAAAGTAAAATGTGAAATGAGCACGTCCATATCATCCAACTAATCAAATCGTTCGAAAATGTCTGTGTTTCATGGCAGTCGTCGTAGCCCTATGCGTTTTGTATACAGGTGAGCGTATTCACCTCCTGGTAGTATGACTTCTCTGATTCCGTGGATCCTTTGATGTCAATATGCTACCACTTCATTGAGTTGATCGTCCATGCATACATTGGAATGAAAACATGAATCATCATTTGATCAATGCTAGTATTAATTTCACTCCATTCCTGGAAATGTTCGAAATTTTTATCGAAACGTGAAAAACTTTTGTTCTAATTAATATTCGTAGCTTCACTGTGAAGGATATTAAATTTCATAGAATTAATATCAGGTTGCAGTTTTTTTGAAGCAGAATCCATATAAATGCCATTTTAATGAAAAATCTATGTTCAATAATGATGACGAAATAACACTCACAAATCCAACTGAATTTCACACTATTCACTCATCAATATTTATAGCAGCCATTAGTTATTTTTGTAATTTCAGCGACCAGTACAATGACATTTTTTTAATTGAATGACCCAGATATGCGTACATATATGTTTCGATAAAATATGACGGGCATTTTTCAAAACACCTTCCGTTATATCGAATATGCACATTGATGGGATTGGAAGTTTTCACACGACTGAAATAAACTTTGGATATTTGATGAACATCTATTTTGTGAGACTTATTCGATTATATTCACTCCGATAAATTGGTAACAATTAGTGTAAAAACATGTGAGCAGCAGAGCTTCGACACTGAGGTCGTATTTGTATTTAATGCGCGAAGAGCATCGTGTCGAGATCAAAAGGAATAAACTATGATTTGAAGAACCAAGCTTTAATAGCAAACCGAAATGAAGACTAAAAAATAATATATTTCATTAAGAAAGAACAATTCGCGGAGTGCATCGCCTACTGAAGAATCACGGTTTAATACAAATTAGAAATTTATTTTATAAAAAAAAAATTTTATTCGCGAAGTGAATAGAAGAAATGCGATTTGAGAAAAATGTTTTTCGCCATATATTCCAAATAGGATCTTACCTTGATATAAACTCAATCCACATAAACTTTCAACCCTCTTACTCAATCTGCAGAAGCTGTGGAGTTGAGCAAATGTTCAATTCCAGATACCAAATTTCAGCTTATTTGGTTCAATGCTAGCCGCTGGAGATACTACCGGGAAAAATATATAAATGAAAACACAGATACGCAAAAATAGCGGTAGTTGGAGAAATTTACCCAAATTTTGACAGTATATTGTTCTGCCATCAAAAGCATTTAGAAAAACGTGGTCTAGAAGATCTAAAACGAATTATAAAAAGTACTCCCCTTCCTGACTGTTGTCTTTCAATACGCTGAAATATTCTATTATTTTCTGGGAAAATACGACTTAAAATCAGCAAATTATATATTGACAGAATTTCTGAAAACATATTCCACAAACTATGCAGTGTTTCAAAATATATCAGACATTTTCTATTAAATGACTTCAATATAAAATGAAAATTTCATAATATTTTTGCGATTTATAGTACCAGAAATATAATAATAACAATAGTCTCTATCCATCCTTTTAGACATATAAAATAAAATATATAGGACACGTTAAGTTGAAAGGTAACCGGTAAGCATTTTATAGCATCAGGCAAATGATTGAAAAGTCTAATACTTTCATAGGTTGGTAAGGATTCATATTTGGAAGTTCTGTGAGTAGGAAGTAGCAACATCTCGGGTTGACAGTCTCACCAATTTGCTATGGTTTTACCTTACATACAATAAACTCTTGAATTTATATATATATATATATATATATATATATATATATATATATATATATATATATATATATATATATATATATATATATATACAAGGAACAATCAGTATCCCATATGACGAGAACAACTGCCTACAGGAAGAACGAGGGTCAAGACCAAACATCATACGCATAATACGTTTTTGCGCCACAAATATCCGACTAATATGAGTGGAAGTGGAGAGGCCCCAGAGTACTATATTTTAAGATATCCAGCTGTAACATAAGGAATAGTAAATATTTAGAACCTATATAATATAAGGTGGGAAATTCAAGGCCAGATTTGCTTACAAACATTCACCTTTCTTAATCTTGTGACAAAAATAAGTTCCATCCTTTTTTGGGCAAATTGTGGATCAAGCACGTGTATTTTTTCAGATTCTTTGTGTTATGCATGACTAACACCAAAAGCCTTGGAAAATTTGCTTTATTTTAGGTGTTTCACTCAATTAATAGGCGAAATATCATAATAGTGATATTTCAATACACGTCCACAGATAATTCTTTAACATGTAGCAAATATATATATATATATATATATATATATATATATATATATATATATATATATATATATATATATATATATATATATATATATATATACAAAATTATTACTCTTTCATTTTTTGTAATGTAGATTTATATTTCATCTCTTGGTGGAAAATGATTCCATGATTGATAAATTGAAGAAACAGTTGCATTGAATTGCATGAATTTAGTCAAAGAGATTTATATATATATATATATATATATATATATATATATCCACTCGATAGTGGACACAAAATGGATTGAAAGTTTTAAAAGTGCTGTATACGTATTATTTTTTGTCAGTTGTTAGTGGAGTTATTTTTATATTTCAACTTTTATAGCCTTACATATTTAAATAATTTTTAGTCAGATTCCATACACACATAGAATTCTGAGATACATATGACATGTCATAGAAATAACGAAAATGAAAATAATTATTGCATATACTATTTTGATAGGTAGTGGAAGTTTTGTTCTTATATTTCCTTGCATTCCAGTCGTTAGAATGAAATTTTTGACGTTGAAGTTTCATCAACTTTAGGGAAAAACCATTTATATAAGAAACACAGTTTGTAAGTGAAAAGTCATCCGAAAATTGAGATTTATAAAAAAAAAAACTTGCTGAGTAATAAAAACATGAGAGTTAACTCCAACCGAAGAACAATAGACATATGTCTCGAGCTTGTTTCATTCCTCAGTACTGCATTCTCGGGATGAAGTGAATCACCAAAAGCAAAAACACGTCTTTTATTGCTCCCTCAAGTATGTGTGAGGGAGGCGAGCTGCTTGAGTTACGGGGAGGACTCTTTCGGCCATATCATATGATATGTACAAATTAGTTAAGGATGTTGAGACCATATAATTCATGGAAGAGAGGAGCTAAAATGGGGTTCAGTGTATGAATTACTCGGTTCACAAATAAATAATAAGGGCAAATGCTGAAAACGCGCATAATTTCTTTGCTATTACCTCAAAATCTAATCGTGTTCTTTTCTCATTTTCAATGACGGAAAAACTGTGGACTATAAAGACCATAGCGCCATTCCTGAATAACCGCATCAAACATCAGACGCTTCTAGAATTGGAAGGAATGATTACACAAATGAAACCATTTCAGATATGAATCTTCCAATTTTTGTGAAACGTAAAGTGAAAAATTTTTCCCCACAGGTTAAGAAATTGTACTCTTTTAATTATTTCGTACGAAATCTGAAACGTCAGCGACGTGATATATTTGTTCTTAGATATATATATATATATGTATATATATATATATATATATATATATATATATATATATATATATATATATATATATGTATATATATATATATTATATATATATATATATTAATATATATATATATATATATATATATATATATATATATATATATATATATATGTATATTTATATATATATATATATTTATATATATATATATATATATATATATTATATCATATATATATATATATATATATATATATATATATATATATATATATATATATATATATATATATAATATATATATATATATATATATATATGTATATATATATATATATATATATATATATATATATATTCATTGAATTTAGTTACGTGACTTTATATATTAAATGAAACTTCCAATATGAAAACAACCACTACAAACAAATCAAGGGTGTAACTATGGGAAATCTAATATCCAGCATTATTGCACAATTGGTCATGGAAAATATTGAGGAAAACATAATGCCAAGATATCAAGCAACATTTTTCAGAAGATACGTAGACGATACGTGATAACCGCACCAGAACATATTGACCATATTCTAAATGAGTTTAATAATGTGCACAAACTGCTTAGTTTTGCCATCGAAGAGCAGGAAAACAACACAATAACCTTTTTTAGATATGACCATCACAAAAAATCGCGAGAAAGTACTCACAAAATGGCACAAGAAAACCCAAAATTCGGAAAGAATACTAGACTATGGGTCTAAATATAACATGTCCCAAAAGAAGGAAACAATAATAGGTTACATTGATCGGGCCCTTAGACTAACATCTCCGAAACTCCGCCCAATAGTAGTAAAAGAATTAAAACAACTTCTCCGAAATAACTACCCAATGGAATTGATAAATGGTCTCATGAAACAAAGAACATTCAAACTCTATAAGACAGAACCGCAAAAACCCAAAGAGAAAGAAAACGATACACGAATATGCATTCCATACACAAAGAACTTGTCACAGAAAATTAAAAACATCGTGAATCCATATAGCTTTCAAGTAGAGCATGAACCGCAGAACCAGGTTAAAAGTGTATTTAGCAGATTGAAAGTATCTACTCCAAAAGAACAGCAATCTCATGTAGTATACAGTATTCCATGCAAGAACTGTGATAAACAGTACATAGGACAGACATCACATAGATTTAAAGACAGACTGAACGCACACAAATACACCAAGAACGCAACAACGGCACTTAACAAACACAAAACGCCAAACAACCATGAGTTTGAGTACGATTCTGCGAAGGTACTGACCACAGAACAAAAACAAAAACAAAGAGAATTTCTAGAGATGGTACACATACATCGGAACACGAACAAAGTAGTTAAGGATAAACAAGACATCAAACAGTTGAGTAAATTTACTCACCACTAATAACATGACAACCAACGTAAGAAGAAGATTGACACAAAGTTGAAAACCGTGAAATTGACATGACATTTGCAGCTGACATGACGGAAGGACAGACTTAAGATTCAATATTTAATATTTTAAAGTGGACGTAAACATTATGTTTTAGAATTTGTGATTGTAAGAATTTTTATATCAATTAAATACTGAAGAAGAAGGCCATAACCTTCGAAACGTATATTTCAAACGAGCAGTTTTATAAGTAGAATAATAACCTGAAAATATCCAACGAAAAGAAGTTCCATTTTATTATATATAATATATTGAAATTATACTAGAGGTTGGCTTTTTCTCGAGAAATATGGCGGCTATTTGATAGATCTACTGGCATTATATTAAAATTGAATATCTTATGGAACTTAACTTCAGTTGATGATTCAGATTATCCACCACGATAGAATTTGTTATTTTAATATTATCCAGTCAAATTTCCTCGGTGCATCTATGTTTAAAATTGCCCCTCCAGGGATAGCTTTCTTTTTCACAGTCCCTATTAAATGAATTGAACTTTTGACTTTTAGAAGCACAACTCGAAACAGGAGAATGAAATTGAATTACTCGTTGGACTTAAATAATTGTAGCATAAATGCTGGCAGTTACTACTTATATTTCGCTAATTTAGCAATGAGTGATAAATCTTCATGTCACATTAGATTCTAGTTTATTGTACTTCTATCAACATGAATATTATCTGTCTTTTGAATATCTGAAATTCTGGTAAGAACTTCTTATCAATACTGCGCGAATGGTTTCTAAATTTTTTAAATCCGTTTTTGACGATTTTCGAGATTTTTTGGATATCATATATATATACATATATATCCTATAATAACTGAGATCCTCATGGAGTTCAAAAAACTGTATATATATATATATATATATATATATATATATATATATATATATATATATATATATATATATATATATATATATATATGGTAAGAACTTCTTATCAATACTGCGCGAATGGTTTCTAAATTTTTAAAATCCGTTTTTGACGATTTTCGAGATTTTTTGGATATCATATATATACATATATATCCTATAATAACTGAGATACTCATGGAGTTCAAAAAACTGTATATATATATATATATATATATATATATACATATATATATATATATATATATATATACATATTCATTTGTTTCCAGGTACATTTTGGCATCTTCAGCGAAATTAACTAAAATGTGGTTGTTAGTGAGACGGAACAAAACTATCAACAGTTGAGAAAATTCAGTCCAAATTTTGGCATTTTCAAACAATGGGACGAGGGAGTATCGGGGAGGTGTATGAGAAAAATAAGTGAAAATTAATTACGAACAACATAAGGGCAATTCAGCTTTCTAGGAGCTGAAAAAACCCTCTAAATTGAATGAGAGGGTTGAAAATTTGTACGTGAATTAAATTGATGCTAAGGAAGTGCCTTGGCAGGATTTTCGAGCATTTCGCATCTCAACAGCCGCACCAAATTCAGTTAGTAGGCTGAAAATGTGTACGTGAATTAGGTTGATGTCATGGATATGCTATTTAAGAGTTTCAAATGTCTTCTTTCAGCGCCCCAATTTTAATATAGTAATTTAATGCGTTTTTGCAGGTTTCCAAGCTCTGACTTGAAGGGTTAAAAAATTTTATGTAAAAAAAAATATATTCGGGAAAAAATACGGCCTTAGTTATGAAGCTCTGCTGCTCAAGCGCTTATCATTCATATTGTCGACTGATAAAACTAAAATAGGACACATTTTTTCTCAGATTTCTACTGAAATATGAGTATGGGCTTAATATCCATTTTTAGTATGGAGAACATTTTTATGAACCACTCCTGTTGAACAATTGTCTGATATGAAATACTTTTATTATACAAAATTGACATAGATATCATGCGGTTTGAAAAATGAAGGCTCTTCAGCTTAAAATATTATCTCACATACTGAAGTATGTTCACATTTCTACGTTCAAGCTCTTCACTGTACGTTTAAGAAAAATACAAATCATGCATACAATTTCCTTTCGCTACCCGGATTGAAAATTTCTTATTATTTGTTTTTTGTTTTCAAAAGTGATGATTATACAATGAGTTGAATGTGTTAATCATCTGAAATATTCGCAAGTAATTTGTCCTTCTATGGAATTTGCCAGTGCTGAAAAAGCTTACCCAGAAAATCTACTCTCATGAGGTGTCACAAAAGCACGTGATCGACATGCTAAATCTCCAAAATAAAATCTTCGTTGAAACACGATTCCGCCAGTGAAACTTTTTGACGGCATCCTTTTGGGACTTTCGTCTTCTCTGTCACATTATTTCTTCTTGTTAATTCAATCGCGATGTGATACGGTACAAATTCGGAACGAAACGCTTTGCTACCATAATGAGTTGTAAAATTGGAAATATAATAATTTAACTTCAAAAGTTGCCCCAAGTTCGTTGTTGAGCAATTAAAATTCAAAGACTCTGGGGGTAGGTATTGGGTTTCTTCAGATTTAACATGACGAGAGCCTTTCCTTCGATGCTTATAAGATTCTGTAAGACTTGCGGTAATCACACACGACCGAAGGTATGAAATTACCTGTTTCCGTATAGAATATTAGAGTATGTATGAATAAATTTCAATTTTTTTCTGGTAGAAGATAGGTCTTTTCATAATTGCTGCAACCACATAAATTATTAATCAATACTATCTAATTAATTTCGGGTTTGAAATGGATGGAGCTGATTTTCTCACTATGCCACAGTATAAAAGCTCATTCAAGTGGAACTCAAATAAAATTTCGTTAGTCCGGTTGACGTCGTGTTTTTAAGATATGGAATGTCACTGTTCCTAGAAATTATTTTAAACAAATGTTTATACAAATTCGAAAAAAATTATTTGGTAAATTCAAGAATACACCTCTTGGTTCCACTATGCCCGATTTGATTATTTGAGCAATATATTTTATGGTTTTCCAGAGATGATGGAGTTAGTTATCATAGATTATAAACGAACGTCGATCGACGACTAAATATTATAGAAACTTTTAAATATGTCAGCTCTATATATACATACATTCAGACCTATTCCATACATCAATGAAAATGCATGCATTAGGCAGACGTTGATTTGGGAATATTCAGCTATGCATATAGATCAGTAATTTTTGATCAGAGGAATATTTAAATCGAAAGATATTTTTAGAACGAAATGAAAGTTTCAGTCAGAATTTGTTTTCTTTTCATACCTGTCCTTTTCGAGAGTATTTACGAGTTAATAGACTCATGAAGCTATGGCTTAAATTGCACACCCTTCAGTATAGTCAGATGTCTTTTGATATTTCTGACGAAGTGACTACCCCTTGTAGTATTTCTATCGCCCACAATCTCTTTCACTATCTCAAAAATTGTTTTATATATATGAGAAATTCGACCAGAATGACCAATCTTCAAGATGGCGCCAGTTGTGCACAAGCTGGTTATTCTACTGGAGGGGCAAGCCACAGCCTATATAACCAGGGCATCAAGAAGGCCGGCTAGTATTTGGGAGGTCCCGGGTTCGAACTCCGGGGTCGACTGGTCTACCATGACTTTTTTTTCAGAGGTTTCCTCAAGGTAAAGTAACTCACTGCTTGCATACTTATAAAGGCGAATGCTGGGCCAGTATTAATCCTCTGAACCCTACCCACACTTCCTCTCTTCCATAAATATCCTGCCTCACCCATCCTCAATGCACTTGTATAAACAAGTGTATCCTCTGATCTGGCTGAAGGAGTTAATCCCATACTCAAGCTGCCCACTTCCCTGACACATACTTCAGGGAGGAATGAAACACGTGTGTTTCATTTTTTTATGCATAAGGCAGTTCTCGGGAGGTACTGACTCCTCTGAACTTTCTCCTGCTCCCAGACTGAGTATTGACCAGTCTTATTCCTGTCTGTTAGCAAGTATTGATTGCCGACATAATTCCTGAGATTGGGTATTGACCCGTCTCTTTCCGTTCCGTCTGACAAATATTAATTTTCGGTAAATCCTTGTAGATTGGGTATTGACCAATATACTCCCGTTCCGTCCGACAAGTATTGCTTGTCGGAAATCCTCGTAGGTTGGGTATTGACCAATATACTCCCGTTCCGTCCGACAAGTATTGACTGTCGGAAATCCTCGTAGGTTGGGTATTGACCAATCTTTTTCTGTTCCGCCCGATACCTACCCCGGTCTAGGAGATCGGAGCAGAAGCCGATGCGCGCTTGTCCATAATATATGAATATTTGATTTCTGTTATTCAGTCACTGTTAACAAACTTGTTTATATCTCAAAGATACCTTCTTTATAATCCCGAAGACACAAGCTCGTAAAGTCCGTTACGGTACTGACAACTGACAAAATGTACAGCACTTTGTTGAAAATTACCAAGGAAAACAGGTATTTGAACCCTAGTGCCGATCCAAGTGATCTGCTCGCCAAGCGCATCAAATTAAGTCCATGTAGAGGCCATGCATGATCTTACGATGCCAAAAACTTCATAATGAAGTGTGCATTTCCTTCAAGATAAGAAAGAAATCATACGATACAAAAAAATGGACTCTTCGGAGGGCTCTTATATCAAGGAAGAGTTCGACCAGTGAATGTGGCATAGGACAATCCAAGACCTATCTAATGGTATGTGAACCATTAAAAAAAAAAGCTGCTAAGCAGATTAATGACATTTGTTTATTCGACAACAAAAAATTCTCGGTGAAGCTGGTAGTTCAGTTTTCATCTGAACTAGCACATGTTATATCTATCCAAGTCTTGACAAGAGAGGTTGTCTGTGAAGCAGGCGTGCTGGCTTGTGTATGTCTTTCAGTGGCTATTTGTGTATGTCTTTCAATGGTTCACTAATAAATCAAATAGTTGGGTAATGTAATTTCTTTACAATCGCATTGTTTTATCATCACCATAAAAACCATTCTATACTGTTAGCTCTGGTGAATGGAGAAACTTACGTCAGGCATTCAAATCTGTGAACCTAAGTAAAAAATGATATCTGAACGCTTATGTCGCTGAGCATAAGCAACATTAGTTGAAATTGTGAAAAATTCATTGAATGATCTAAATTATTGATTGTCAAATTCTTTGCAACCTTTATAGTCAATCTACAGATGATATGATAGACAAGAAACGGAGTTCGTGAAAGTAGTCGTAATGATGAATTAACCAATAAATTTGATTCAAATTAGTTAAAATTGAACCAGAATTAGAACTAGTGAGTTATTTCATGAATATCTAGGAAAACACCATAAAAACATAACTACCTTTGGAACGATACAAGAATCTCGAAGTTTTCTTGAATGATTAATTCGTTTTGTGAAATTGAGTTATCGCTGGGTCCAGAATAAATGTCTGAAGGCAATTTTGGTTCAGAAGTCATGATTCACTCACTATCAGAACTGTGCGAACGAGTGATATATATCAGTTGGATAATTACTAAGAACAAGTAAAAAAACTGGAGTAAAATAATTCTGAGATAATCAATTATAGAACAATTTTCACCGAATATTTTCAAAACATTATACTGAAGCTTTACTTTTGTTAACTGATTAACCGAAGACATCTGATATTTACTGAATAAGTTTCTCTTTATATTCTTCTATTGGTAAACGGGACCATATAACTGCTATTCTATGGGGTGTTAATGTATATAAATTTAGAAAAGTGGCAGCCTGTGTCTATTTAGAAATAATTCTTCAGGTAAAATAGTGTGAAGTTCTTTCACCAGTATTTTTAGAAGTAACACAAGTCCGAGACTGCAATAAATATATTAGGTCTTCCGTATCCTCCAAAGTATCTGTACTTCAATTTAAGAGACAAGATGCCAGTATCTGACAAGATGGCAGTATCTGACAAGATGGCAGTATCTGACAAGATGGCAGTATCTGACAAGATGGCAGTATCTGACAAGATGGCAGTATCTGACAAGATGGCAGTATCTGACAAGATGGCAGTATCCGCCAAGATGCTGCTGAAACTGCCGAGATTCTCGCGGACATATTTTCGAAAGCCTATTCTCCTGACACTTCTTCGGGCCGAATACCAGAAGTTCTTTCCTTAAGATCAGAAAATTATCTTAAGAGTACTAATTTTACTCCAAACAATGTCAAATGCCATATCAGAAAATTGAAACTTCAATAATTTCCGTTGATAAAATGCTCCGATGGTAGCCCAGCAGTAAGGTGTGCCGCTTGAGGATCGTGGGTTAGAGTCCCACCTTGCTCTTTGGTGTTGTGTATATATAAAATTTAATGGTTCTTAAATTTGATCTGTTGGGTAATGACTTAGATTCGAGCCCATTGGCCGTTCGGAACCGGCGTAAAACTGTAGGTCCCTTGAGTTAAAAAAAAACCCTCTCCAGAATTATGTCTACATCGTTTAATGCATACGTTTTAACGGTAACTTGGAGAACTGATATCGTTACACCGATTTTCGAAAAAGTTAATAGGCCGGCTATTAGAAGAAGGTGGTAAATCGATTGAGTATTTTTTTCTGCATTTTATTTTATAGATGTAGTAAGAATAATTTTTTTGATTTCTGAGGATATATACAATATTATATATATGAATGAAAATTTCGTGACTATAATGAAACATTCAATTTATGCAGATTTTGGGATCATCTGTAAGTTTATACTTGTTTGATGAGTATACACTCATCTTCTGAGTCTTCTGATCATAAATGAAGAAAAAACTCATCTATCCATCATGAAGTTTTCTTACGGGCATACAGTCTTACAGAATGAAATTTACAATATGGAGCAAACTAATTATTAACTTCGAAATTCCTCATTCCCAGTTTACCTTGCAAACATCGAATACAACATGGATGAACTTGACGAATATAAATTATGTTACCCATATAAGTCAGCAGTTCTATATTACAACAGAATACTATTCAAATTATTCATATTTCAAAATTTCTTGACTTGAATTATGCTATCATGGCTTGTTCATAAAAAATATTATCGGAACAAGTAAAATGCAATATTGGTTTTCGAATGAATTTCAATAGAATGAAATAATATCTTGAACAGATAGAAAACTCATTCAGTATAAAATTTTCTTGCATTGCAATGTTTTTATATTCAATGTAATGGAATTGAATTGGCGTTTGAATCGTTGAATTAATTTCAATGCTCAGAAAATTTCTGAGGAAGTCACGAATTTCGTGACGAAACGTTAACTGTTCAATTAAGTTGGTTTATATCTCAAATTGACTGTTATTGCTATGAAAAGACAAGTAAATAACAATTCAGCATAGGTAAGAATTATTCAAATATAACGGGAATAAAAGGATAACACAGTTACATATAATATATATATATATATATATATATATATATATATATATATATATATATATATATATATATATATATATATATATATATATATATATATATATTTATATATATATATATTATATATATATATATATATATAAATTTATATATATATATATATATATATATATATATATATATATATATATATATATATATGTATAGTTAGGAATAGGTTTTATTGCTATTCTTAATTTTTATTATTTGTACGTGTGTAAACAAAAATTATATATATTTGTAGAAGCACCAATAAAAACCTTTAACCTTTATACATATATATATATATATGTATAAAGGTTAAAGGTTTTTATTGGTGCTATTACAAATATATATAATTTTTGTTCTGTTGTTGTTTCTTTTTTCTTTTCTTTTCTTTTCTTTCTTTTTAAGTAAAGTTTTAAATGTCCTCTCTCACGTTTTCTTGTATAATTTGTCATTTTACACTATCTCATGTTATTATTTAATTTTACTTTGTGACATGTATTGGTTTTTAACCTTATCTTTTTGATGTCGGCGAAAAGTTTATACGGTTTCCACCTGTTGAGTTCAACCTCATTTTTCGTAAGTAATATCTTTTTAGAGGCATTCTTAATGTTGTTTATATCTTTATGATTATTATTGTAGAGTTCCCGATGAAGAGCCAATAAAGACTCGAAAGCTTGAACAGAAACAAGAGTTTTCTTTTAATCAGCCCTAAGACTGCATACCTGATTAAGCATTTTCTCCCTTAACTTAGACAGTCGTCTAACCTTAACAATTATATATATATATATATATATATATATATATATATATATATATATATATATATATATATATATATATATATATATATATATATATATATATATATATACATATAACAGAAGTAAAAATTACTCAGCTAGTCTTATAGTAGTCGCTTTTGATATTTAACATCTATCCTTGGTAACGAGCAGAGGTGTAGTGAAAAAATTAGAGATGGTTATTGATCGAAGTTTTCATTCGAAATATAACCTGCAAAAGCGTACTTCAAAAAAAATAAAGCTTATGGCACGAGGTGTTCCCAAGCTGTCACCAATCCAAGTGCCAACCTCGCCGACGATGCTTGGCTTCTGTGAGCTTAAGTGTAAACATGCCTTTGTATCATTTGCACTGGATTTAAATACTTCATTCAGTATCCATAAATACGGTCAAGAGAATGTTGGTTAATTGGGATTATGAAGAAAAAAATTATTAATTTTTTTAATGTATTTTGAAACTTTATTATAAATTATATGCGATGCGAAAAACTCTGAATTTTTTTATTATATACAAACATTTTAAAATTTCACAAGAACTAGCGTGATTACAAAAGCGCCCCAACGGGTGGCCATGTTTGTGACGTCATAATGTTAAAGGAATTTCTCCATAGTACATTGTCAACCGCTTCTTCGTGTTAACTGACTGAAGACCGAAATTTAGTGATAAAAATTATATATAATAGCTTCCATTTTGTCATTCGTGATAAAGGGTTTATTAAGCCTAATTCTCATAATATTCCTCATGAATAACATCCTCTGGAATATTTAAAAACATTTTTTGGGAGTTTTTTTTTTGTAGTATTCGCCCATAATTGTACGAAGCAAGAATGATAGCTTTTTAGGTTTGATATTTCAGATTTAGTTATTATATATTGACGATAACAACATGATTCAATTGAAAGCCAGAATATTGTATCAGCTGTGAAGCTACGATGGATAGAAATCAACATTGTGGCATCACACGAGCTTTCGTTTGTTCGGGAAGTGCCAGCGTGTTTTCGGTAACTAGATTCAAAAATTTATTTTTTATTTAATATAACTTTTTAATTAGATTTTTTTCCATAACCCAATTGTTATTGATTGGAAACTTATCAATTTATTTTAATATTTGTTTCAATATTTTACACAATGAATTACACTTCTATACACATAAGTGACACTGATTTTCTTAGGGATTCACTCTATCTCATGAAATCTTCACAGTTTAGAGAATTAATGAAATAGACTAAGTAAATTCAAGTATGCGATTAACTATCAAACAAGAATTCTTTCTTCATGAAATTAAAATTTTTCCTCAGAGATTAAAACGATTCAAAACTTACGTTGAAGACTCACCTACAGTTATCACTGAAAATGAATGGTCCTCATAGAAAATTTCCAAATATCCGTTGAAAATAATTGGGTCATTATTATAATAGAGAGAGTTGTCCAAAATCAGAATAATCTATCAACTCGTAATAAAATAAAATATATATCAAATTTATTTTGCTATTTTTCTGCTACACGATATAATGTAGGTACATTTGATATCCTATATCTATTTGAAAACAGACTCCTGTAAAGCAAATTACAACAAAAACAAAAACCACTAATTCCCGAAATTTTAGAAATGCAAATTTCATGTCTACCTTTGAAATTAAATAACCTGTAAAATTTAAAAATTCATGAAGCATTATCTGGTTCAATCGGGCGATCCTTTGAATCTTCAAGGAAACATATCTGCCCAAACGTCATCGCTAATTCCAATATTCGATAGTTCTCGAGTATGTACGAAACAATTTTTAATTTAACATCTATAATCGCATTGACTTTTCATTTCAATGAACAGAAACAATAATTGGTCCTGCTTTCGATATTCTAATAATCCGACTTGCGAGAGAACCAAATCCTTCGAGTCTGTCCATCAAAATGGATCTGTCTGCACATTTTAAAAATTCACAAAGCAAGCAAAGCAATCAATCTAATCACTTTTTAATTTACAAACTGACGCTACACTATATTGTCATTTAGAATGACCTGAATAAGGACAACGAAGAAGCTATAGCAATCTCCATTTACGACATGAATTTTCAGTTCCAGAAATAGCTTGGCAGAAAAAATTGTTGAACAATAAAACTTACTATGTATCCATCTTAAATTTCATTACGCCGCAGCCATATGATCAGAAAAGAATGTGAATACAACACAAGAAGAAAAGATTTGGAGGTCATAAACCAAACATTTTTAACTACCAAACTTCTGAATCAATACGTTGTAGTTACTGAAACTTGAAGTAATCTTGTACGTGAAATTGTTTTTCCAACATGTCATACAAGATTCCAAGAATATTTTTATCCAACTAACAAGAAAAGAAAATAAACTGTGAAAACATGTTCTTGTTAGTAAATGATGAGTTTATTGGAGATATTCAAATATTAATTTAATATATTTATATATGTATTAGTATACCGGGTGTCGTACTGAAATATAATTTTGCAAATTTATAAAAACTTCTAATACATTCTAAATATATATATATATATATATATATATATATATATATATATATATATATATATATATATATAGCTATGTATACATTTATAGCTATCGAGGTGTCTTCAATGAAGAACTAAGTATGATTTGACTTATAATAATTCCATTCGAACTAAACAAGTTTTACTAGATTTATTAGCATCGAAATAATGTCTATTTTCTTGAACTGTGATGATGTTTTTTTGAATTCTGTGATGGCATAAATTCGTTATTTTTTGTATTGAGAACCCATCTGAACTGATTCTTTTAAAAATCATCTCACAAAGATCATGTCAAAAAATTGCCAACATTCTATGTTCGTCTTATGTAAGTAACGAAGATAGACTCTACTTCACAAATAAATTTAATTTTATTCCACTATAGAATATATGTACGTCCTCTTGATTAAACTATTACACAAATGCTATACAAATCATCCATGTTTGAGATTGTCTAGCTTCCACGAGAAGAACAAAAATACCAACATTGTCCAATGTTTTAATCACAGACCGTACAACCATTATATTCAATTACATTCAGGCATTCGTTGTCATCCTTGTCCACGACTTTCTGTTCTTTCTTTTAGCATTTTCTGCGGCAAATTACATTCCTTACATCGTAGATTGAATGTAGGTAGTTCCGAAAGAAACTTCGAAATGAACTTCTTTTGTTGAAACTTCATTATACATTGCTTTGAGGGATGAACGTCCCAACCCCTATTTAAGAACGAAGACGAATTATGTTGTATTGTCACATTCCAGTTCCGATAAAAGGGACTGGAAAATATCTCGACGAATAATTGAATTTTCTGTTTCGAAGATTGGGTTTGCTTAAATTATATTGTTCGGTTTGTCGTCTCATTTTGCTAGTTCTGAGACAATAGATCAATATAAAATAGGAATCGAGAGTTTCTAGAGAATTATTATGGAATATTCAGTTATACGTATTTAGTAGTATCGACTATTTAGAAATTCTAGAGCTGACTTGAACACTGAAAGTTTCGAGTATAACATTCCATTAAAGTCAAGAAAATTTCATTAAATTTTCTGATATCTTGGAATTAAAATGAATAAAATTTCCATAAAAATTTTGCAGGAACTACACAACAGAGCTTAAATCAAATTTGTCATGAAAAATTGATTATTCTAGACGAAAATATTCTGTGGGGCAAATCATGCATTGGATTCATGAAGTTAGTTTGAGGATTAATTACATGCCGAACAATATTAAAGCTTTTTCAGCAAATTGAAAAATTTAATGATTATTTGACGCAACAGAAAACACTGTTAGGAATAAAATGAAATAATTGAAGAGTTACTACTTCAAACCTGCAGATAATTTGAAGAACTGGTGTAATAAATTATGTATTGCAGAAATCGTATTTTACCTACAATACAGCGTATGTAGAAAAAATAGATGTGGATGACAAAGAGATATCGGAGCATTTGACATATGAAAACTTAACTAAAATTTGATAACTAATGTAATGAAGTAAACGAACGATATATCGACAACAGGCACAGCTGTCAGTTGAACCAAATATAAGTGAAATCATGATGAATGAATCTAAATATTATTAACTGATAAAGAATAAAAATCTAACGCAGTGATCATTCGAAGAATATACATCCCTATACTTAATACAAGGAATTTTAGCAGCTGCTATCATCAATCTATTGTAAACTTGAATATTAATTGAGCATGATATAAACCAAGCTGAAAATGGTGACTATTTCCTTTTTGAAATAATATTTATGAAATTGATGTGTCTCGTTTCAATTTAGTGGTTTTTTAATGAAATTTGTAAAATAAAACATATTATCTATTCATATTTGCCTATATCGTCCTTATTGTTGAGTTATTACTTTTATATTGTCTTCAACTTTCACAAATTTTTTGTATTGCTTCATTTATTGTTTTATATATATATATATATATATATATATATATATATATATATATATATATATATATATATATATAAAGTATAAACTTCAAATTAAAACACACTTGGCTTATGTTTCACTATATAAAAATATTTAGATACTGTATTTAGCAGTAACGAAAGTCGACATGTTTCGAGTTATGAACTCATTATGAAGACTGACTCCAGGAGAGTATTACATTTTATTTTATAAAACAGACAAAAGCAAAGGTGATACCTTAATATCAATTAGTTCGTTTACAAGGGGTAATTGACTATTATGGTCGGAACATATTTCGAGAATTTCAAGAAGGTCAAGGCGCTTTCCTTTGTTACCTGAATGTAACAATTGGGTTTTGTTGAAATTCAGAAAATGATTGCATTTTATACAATATTCGGAGAAGCGAGTGGTATTTTTATTTTGTAAAATTGACTTTTTATGTTCTTCAACACGAATGTTTATATTCCTTCCTGATTGTCTAATATAGAAAGCAGAACTACTCACAAACACATAAGAACGCTTTTGATATTTCTTAACTGTTCATAGTCAAGATAGATTCCAGAAAATATTGTGATTACCATTGTGAAATCTTTCGCACACGCCGAAAGATGGAGCAAATATTTCATATTTACACTACCTCCAAGGATTCATCTTCTTCAAAAAACATGTCCATATGACCATGTCTAGGTTTACAAGTTTTCATGATTTTATGGTCAGAAAAAAAAGATGAACAACAATAAATGAAAACCAAGAACCTTCTACGTCATACTACATTCTACGCTGAAAATCGAATTATGTAAACATCCCCCATTAGTCCTTAGTGTACAGGTAAGATTAAAACGATACCTAGAGATCAATTCATGATCGCCTAAACTAACTAATATGAATAACACTGAGCTTCAAATTGATAAATTATGATCGAGATTCATACAGAGCTCAAAGCAACAATGAATAGACCATTGTATAAGCACCGATATTTTTCATCAGGAACATATCCGATATTATATGCATATTCTCAACAAACAGCCAATGTCAAGAACAGACTATTTCAAGTACTAATTAATTTTTTTTCAATATATAATGTGAATCGACGACATGAAATTCCCATTCATCATTCAAGAAGGAAGGTTAGAGAATTCGACATTCGTGCCACACACAATGTAAACACTAGATAGTCGGTGGACCGACAGCCACGAGAACGAGAAGTATCCAGCAACTAGTCCACAGCCGACGAACGACGATATATATATATATATATATATATATATATATATATATATATATATATATATATATATTGTATTTATAAATATTTATATATATATATATATATATATATTTAAATAATATATATATATATATATATATATATATATATATATATATATATATATATATATATATATATATATATATATATATATATATATATATATAATATATATATATATATATATATATATATATATATATATATATATAATATATATATATATATAGATGGGTAGTCTTGACTGGCTAGTTGAGGAAAAAATGTATTTGAATATTTTGAGGTTGCAGTCAGAATAATTGTTGGGCTAGGTTAAAGAATACTCTTTGTCATATGGTCGAGCTTTCGGAAATGATTATTTCCTTTATCAAGACATCTATAATGAAAGAACAAATTCAGATTTACAACAGCATTCACAAAACGTTAAAGATTACTTACTAACGTTGAGGTTATATAAATTTTGAAAAAACACGTATAAAACGAAGAACAGAACAAGCTGATGGGTACAACTTCGTCACATAAGTAAAACTCCATTACAAGAATGAAAATCTTATTTTCAATAATCTGTACTTTCCCATCTTGCTATCTACAGGAAACCAGACTAACAAAATGGTCGACGTCAACCCTGAGAACGCGGAAACTAAACCACAGAACAAATAGGTGATCTTCTTACAATAATTGACAATCGTCGATATATCAACATAAAACGGGACACGGTCCAAATAAAATTTAAAGAAACTAAAATTATTTAACCGAAAGAGTATGGTGTGAAAATTTTGAAAAGAGTTTTTTTAATAATTTTTTTTTTTTTTACAACTAAATAATAACTGCAACACACTTTTTTAATAGTTCAATGAACTAATGTTACAGCTTCTAACTGGCTAACAAATGGGCGAAATTTTGCTCTAATTTTAAAAGATTAGTCACAAGTTCAATTCTACAATTTAACTTGTAGTCTAGACAAAATCTGCTTTCTAGGACTACAGTAATATAAAATGAGTTGTTTTTCCAGACCATAGGTTCATCGTGGTGCAAGTTATATTTTTTCAATATTTTTTCAAAATTTGTAAGATGCTTTTAACTTTTGATTCGTAAGGTCGATAATGTTTTTGTTGTATTTCCTGAGCGCACCATTTGTTGTTTTATCATTTCGGTTGATTGCTTGTGTTTAAATTTATAAAGAGTGTACACTCCACATTGGTGGTTTTAGTATTTCTCCAGCATGAGTTCGTCTGTTTCACCTTAGTTGCATAGTAGCCGGAGTATGCAGTGGAATGTTTGTTTTTTCATTGTTTTTCATTTTATATTACTGTAGTCCTAGAAAGCAGATTTTGTCTAGACTACAAGTTAAATTGTAGAATTGAACTTGTGACTAATCTTTTAAAATTAGAGCAAAATTTAGCCCATTTGTTAGCCAGTTAGAAGCAGTAACATAAGTTCATTGAACTATTAAAAAAGTGTGTTGCAGTTATTATTTAGTTGTAAAAAAAAAAAAAAAAATTATTAAAAAAACTCTTTTCAAAATTTTCACACCATACTCTTTCGGTTAAATAATTTTAGTTTCTTTAAATTTTATTTGGACCGTGTCCCGTTTTATGTTGATATATCGACGATTGTCAATTATTGTAAGAAGATCACCTATTTGTTCTGTGGTTTAGTTTCCGCGTTCTCAGGGTTGACGTCGACCATTTTGTTAGTCTGGTTTCCTGTAGATAGTAAGATGGGAAAGTACAGATTATTGAAAATAAGATTTTTATTCTTGTAATGGAGTTTTACTTATGTGACGAAGTTGTACTCATCAGCTTGTTCTGTTCTTCGTTTTATACGTGTTTTTTCAAAATTTATATAACCTCAACGTTAGTAAGTAATCTTTAACGTTTTGTGAATGCTGTTGTAAATCTGAATTTGTTCTTTTATTATAGATGTCTTGATAAAGGAAATAATCATTTCCGAAAGCTCGACCATATGACAAAGAGTATTCTTTAACCTAGCCCATCAATTATTCTGACTGCAACCTCACAATATTCAAATATATATATATATATATATATATATATATATATATATATATATATATATATATATATATTATATATATATATATATATATATATATATATATATATATATATATGTAAAATATATACATATACATATATATATATATATATATATATATATATATATATATATATATATATATATATATATATATATATATATATATATATATATATATATATATATATATATGAATATAAATTCAAAAACGTAGTCTCTTCTCTTGAGAAAAATATAGCTGCAGGCCTACATAAGCCGTGAAGAACTCATCTGAATTCATGAAATTTATGGAAACATTTCTTTCTAAGTAATGTGTAACAAGGGAAATCTACACATCAGAATGTTCTTCGAGTTGTTCTACAAAATTTAATCATTCGTAGAATCACTGAATCATATACGATTTTAATCCAAGCATTTCGTGGATGAAAATTTCATCGGAACGACGTATATTTCACAATTTTGAAAGCGGTCCGTACGACAAACTAGTCGTTCTATCATCCTTACGGAAAATTTTTACAAATTATTCCGAATTTGAAAGGACACTTGTTTTTAATATCAACCATTTTCACATTGGCTCAATATTTCAGTTTCCATATTCAGTTGTAATAGTTCCGTTTTAGATTCGAAGAAAATGAATCTTTTTATTTCGTTCAAGATTTAAAACTAATGCTTTTTTTCACAAGCTATCGTTATTGATATATAGCTAACCTAAAAACATTGGAAAATTTCTCAAAAATCAGTAGCAAAATGATGAGTTTAAAGCCTTTTTTTATTTCTTGCGAGTGACGGGAGGGGGAATCTGGAACACCAAATTGTGAGTTCTGCACATTTTTCAAAATCAAAAAAGGTATATATATATTTTTTTAAAAATATAGTTTTTTCCTTTTTAATCATAATTGTTTCTGGTCTACCATCTAGAAAGTGTTAACAAAAATGAAATTTAATTAATACTTCATAAAATTGTTTAATTGACCAATTACCAAGTTGTATTATTATTTGTAAATCTATAACTTTTTGTCTAACTACAAAAACAATTATGAAAAAACTTTTTTGTCAAACTGCAAAAACAATTGATTAATATGTTGATAATGTTAATCTTTGATTTCAA
Organism: Cynegetis impunctata; assembly: GCA_030704885.1. Lineage (NCBI taxonomy): Eukaryota > Metazoa > Arthropoda > Insecta > Coleoptera > Coccinellidae > Cynegetis > Cynegetis impunctata. Next base: position 119,465 of record JARQZK010004462.1, on the reverse strand, counting down.
AACAGAGCGCTCACGTCTCTCTACCTGATAAAGTGATAGTGTCATAGGCCTGTTGTTATAATTAAACTACTCACAGTCATTATTCATTACTTTTTACATCTACAGCCGTTTTCAGGAACCTCGATAAAACCGGGAGAGACACCGGGATAAGAGCAAAATACCAAGACTGTCCTAGTCAAACCGGGACGTATATATATATATATATATATATATATATATATATATATATATATATATATATATATATATATATATATATATATATTATATATATATATATATATATATATATATATATATATATATATATTTATATATATATATATATATATATATATATATATATATATATATGTATATATGTATATATATATATATATATATATATATATATATATATTTAAATATATATATATATACATATATATGAGTATATTCGATATCAAAAAATCTCAGAAATCCAGAAGGTAGGTAGGTACCTTCGGATTCGAAAACTACTCCCGCATCCAACTGTTCTTTCCATACTTTTTTTTTTTAAGGATATGATGCGATCTGCCCTCATGGGATCGTAATCTAGTATATTACCCAGCAGAATTTATTATTTTAATTTGCAATTATTGGACAATCACAACACCCATATCTTATATGGGATTCGAACCCAGTACCGTCTGTGTCCTAGACAATTTCCCAACCATCTGGACTTCAGACGGTTGATAGACTTTCCATATAGTACAAGAACCTATAATTTACGGAAAGAATATGAATAAAAATCGTGGTCAAAGAGGTATAAAATGGATTTAAAAACTACTTTTGCACCTCACTATTGACTTATAGTTCCATATAGTGCAATAGTCTATTATTTTCAGAAAATATACGATTAAAAAACAAATATTTCAACTTCTCGAAGTTAGTTTCAATTCATAAAATATCATTCATAGAAATTGTATTTTTACACATATTCAAATTTCGTGAGCCACTGTAGAGACTAACGGAAATAGGATTCATTGTAGTGAGGACCTGGCTTACTAAAAAAATTATATTTTCATTCCCAATACCAATTTCCCGAATATCTCTATCTATTTGAAATAAGAATATTGAACTGTGGTGATTTTAAGTTGGAAAAAATGGGAAATTAGGATATAGCTACTTCTCATAATATACTCATAATAGAGTATCTTCTTCCAAATTATTTGTATGTCAAACTATTCCAAAAAAATCCAAATTGAATATACTTCTTTCACATTATATAATATTTCATGTAATGTTATTCATGAATTTTGATGACCATTTCAGCAGACAACAAAATTTTACCAAGAAAATATCATGTAATGCATTACTTCTATTCATTTCATTCCCATTTTCTCTCTGTGGATGTCACCAAACAGTTTTTACGGAGGAGTAGGATTGCACGAATTCCATTTCCATCTAATATTATTCATCATTATTCTCGCTCCAGGAGAGTGTGGATTCCGAGGGAAATGGGCATTTAATCCAGCTTTCATAAAAAATTTACTCAGTCATGTTAACAGAAAAATGTAAAAGGATAAAGACAATTGAAAGTTTTATAGTATTCACTATTAAATAAATGTAATTTGATTTTAATAATTCTAAAAAGTAATAGGCTGTCAATATTTGTCTAGTTACTCCAATCATCCCATAACTTTTATTTGCTTGATTTCGTACTGCCATTTTAGTTTTTGTACAACTGTCGGAAAAACTTGACATTTTTGCATTTCTATTGATGCGTAAATGTTAACTTTTTTCACCGCCAAAATAATTCACAAAATAAACATGAAATTTTACTTTTTCAAGGATTTATTTTTAATACAGTCAATTATTAATTGATTATTCATCATAAAACAGTTTCATTTAAAGGAATAATAATTGATAGTAAAGTTTGAACAATTACTTCCAACATAAATTCCGGAAGATGTTCCATGTTGATCAGACATTGCGTTAGACATTTTTTGAAGAGTTGATTCCACAACTTTATAAGATATTTTAACTTGTTTGGAAGAAGATGGACAATTCAATATTTTTTTTATATATATATATTTCAGACTCACATTAACAGTTGTACAAAAAATGTTGTTTGTATTTCGTGTAAAAAATTCGTGTTTTCATGGCACACTCGACCAAAAATAAACACTCCCATGTGCCATTGAAAAAAACACTCATTTTACGCACTTAATACAAAAATATCTACTTTGCATCATGTATTTTGGATTTAAAACTGGGTAGTTCAGAAAGTTTGTACTGATTTCTGATACGAAAAGACAATGATTGAGAGCAAATGAAATACTTACATATCGTGAAGAACATTATTTCAGCCATATTCGAAAAAAATTTAAAAACGCGAGAGCATCAGAGTTTCGCCACTGAGGTTGTATATTTCGCGCGAAGTGCACCGCGTCGAGATGGGATTCGAAAGGAATTAATTGTTTGACAGAAAAATCTTTAAAAGCGAACCGAAATGAAAAATAATTTATATTATTAAAAAAAAATTTAAAATTTGAATTGCCTATTGATACCGAAGCAGGCCGAGATGCGATTCGAAGGGAATGGTCACCGCGCAGCGCGGTTTAGGAAAAGAGTTGAAACCTACGAAGGATCATCTTTTAGCATAAACTCAGAAAAATTTCGAAAATCGTGGTCTACGAGGTATAAAACTATTAAAAACACTACACCCGCACCTGACTTCCTATAAGCTGCATCAGTCTATTATTTTCGGTGAAAATAAGGCTAAAACGTCAATTTTTGTCAGTTTCCTAAGATATTGAATATGAAAAAATACAAAGTGCATTTTAGGCATTTAAAAATTTTTTTTACCGGGAAGGCAGAAATTAGACACAAGCGGCAAACAAGATATGCTGATGTGCTGTAGCTGCAAGAACTGTGCCCAATGAGATTGGAGAGGGATCCTTTATAATGAGCTTTTACCAAACAATGAGACGATAAATTCAGGGAAGTATTATTTCCATTTAGACGAATTAATGATAACAATTGAACAAAAATGCCACGAAATGGCTCCAAATCTTCTGCATTTCAATTTCATTTGAACATCATCACAAACATTTCGCACAACCCAATAATAATAATAATAATAATAATAATTTTATTTATCATCAAAAGTTACATGACATGTCACAAAATTGGGAAACAGTTTACAAGTATGCTACAAATTCGCCCACACTATAAAAAGCATTCAAAATCAAAATTTTTTTCAACTCCGTTTTGAAAATGGTCGTATTGCTGTCGGTCAAACTCCGCGGCAACAGATTGTACAAATACAAACCCGAGCAATAGGGAGACCGCTCATGGAAACGATGGTTACATTTCTGTGTATGAAGATGATGTCCATTTCTCATTTTATAGGAGTGACATTCCGCCCTCATGGAAAATTTCACTTTTTTCCCATGTATAAAGCACATTAGGTTAAAAATATATATACAAGGTAGAATCATAATTTTATGACTCTTAAAATAATCTCTACAGGATGTTTGAGGTGACAATTGAAACAGAAGTCTTAAGATACGCTTTTGCACAATGAAAACCCTTTCCCATCCCACAGCGATTCCCCAGACCACGACATTATACCTCAGAGTTGACGACACATTCGAGTGGTAAAATGACATGGCAGCCTCAAAGCTTAAAATTTTTTTTATATTGATCAATGAATAGAAATGTTTATTTAGTTTTTTTACAAATGTTGTCCATTTCGGCAGACCATCGCAAATGTTCATCTAGTGTAGTTCCCAGTAATTTAACTTCAGGGGCCATACTCAAGACATTTCCTCCAAAAGTCAGGGTGAAGTTACACGGAGTTTTGGTGGGAGTATGAAACTCGACACAGCTGGTTTTAGCGAAATTGATCATCAATTTATTTAAATCGCACCATTTTTTGAATTCATTTAGAATTATATTACATTTGACAAAGAGAGAACCCGCAGACTTGTCACTCAACACGATACTCGTATCATCAGCGTACATGAATACTGTACCGTGTGAGATGAAGTCCGGTAAATCATTTACGAAAATGAGGAACAATAATGGCCCTAATATGCTTCCTTGGGGTGTGCCGAGAGGAATATCATATATATCCGAGACAGAACCTCCAATGTTTACTTTCATTTTGCGATCATTCATGAAGGAAGTAAGCCACTCATTTATCGTGCCGCGTATACCCAACTGATCTAGTTTCATTGAAACAAAAACTGCACTGAGGCAGTCGAAGGCTTTTTTCAAATCAAAAAAAATCAAGATTACATACTCGCCGTTATCCATTTTAAGAGAAATGAGCTGTACGATCTCTGTCATAGCTGTACCTGTAGAACGGGAACCTCTAAAGCCATGCTGTGATTCAGTGATCAAGTTTGAATCTTCCAGAAATTGTGTGAGGCGGCAGTGCAACACCTTCTCAAAGACCTTCGAAAACGCACTCAGGATCGTGATCGGTCGATAATTTTCAACCATGGTTGAGTCCCCCTTCTTGGGTAGTGGAATCGTCCTACCAATCTTCAACGCATCTGGAAATACACCATAAACCACAGATTTATTGACAATATCTGCCATGAGTGAACTTATGATAGATACAGAACCCTTCAGAACCGACAGAGGAACCTCGTCAACGCCGGTGGAATTCTTATTATCCATTGACGTTATGATTTCAACAATTGAATACTTGAGAACAATATTTAAAATAATTGATTCAGTAGTTTTCGAACATCACCTCGTCCAGAAGTATTGTCTCTTACATAATTCAGTTAGATTTCATTTTGGTTTGAAAGAAGATAGAGAAAATCAGTCTACAATCATATTTTGACTGATCTAGAATAAACATGTACTGAAATATCATATGTAGTACAGGCAAGAATATGGAATTGATTCTCTAGAAACATAACTACTATGACGTTGATGGATAACTTAATGAGGAAATTATTCATATAAAATCAAAGCAAAAAAAACCGATTTCTAGAGATATCTTGAATACGAAAAATTTCAGCAGTTGGTTCAATTAATCTGGAACTACATAAAATTGAGTGAATCCTTTTATCCCTTTCCTTTGACGTCTTCCAATATCTTTATTTAGCTAACGTTCGGTTTTATGGAGCTCAGATGGACCTAATTTTCATAGAGCAAATTGCTTATTGCATCTGATCCCAGGATACTCGCATCTTACTCTCGGCATGCTCTTTGATGTAGATGACATCAGGAAATATATTTAACTATTATTTTAAAAAAAGAAAAGTGGGTTAGATTTATTCAGATCGACTTCATAGTCTTTATAGGCACATTGTGGCTTCTAGTCGGAACTACATGAAATTGAGTGAATCCTCTTATTCCTTTCCTTTGACGTCTTCCAATATGTTTATTTAACTTCGGTTTTATGGAGCTCAGATGGATCTGAGTTTCATAGAGTAATTTGCTTATTGTATCTATTACCAGGATACTCGCATCTTACTCTCAGCATGCTTTTTGATGTAGATGACATCAAGAAATACATTTAACTATTATTTAAAAAAAGAGAAGTGCGTTAGATTTATTCAGATCGACTTCATAGTCTCTATAGACACTTTGTGGCTCCTAATGCATTACAATTACATAGATTTCAAAGCAATGAATGAATTGGTTAAAGGTATCTGTTCAGAACGATAAAGGTTTTTCATTCCACTATATTCTGATTCAAAGATATTCTCATTGAATACCTTGAAATATAATTTCTTCAAATAAATTATAAAAGTCATTTAGCAGGTTTTACAGTAGTTGGTGATGACGCATAACATCTAGCGGTCTAGAGAGGTATTAAAATTCATAAATTCATCTGAAACATTTTCATTTAAAAGTTGAATAAAAATTTTCACCTATAATAGCACTCTTCAAGAGAGCAATCTCATACCACGCGGAGTTTCCAATCAGTCACTCTACTAACCAAGTATTAAGCTGCTTAGTTTGTGTAATGGTACGAGTACAGATATTCTTAGCGTGGCATAATCGTAAACATATTTTTTTCTACATGACTTGAATAGCTGATTCAATATTAATACCCATTAACAGTGGAGGTAAATTAATTGATATTTATTTGAAATTTATGCATTGATACTACATGAATAAAGGTTACTATAGCATAATTTGCCGAAGAAGGGTAACTTAAGTTTATGTTGAAACTGATGGGGAATTACAATCCTAAATACAGTGCACAAGATTCTTGTACAGATAATGCTGCCCATAGTCAGTCCAGTAATAGAAACAAAAATTCGATGTAAGCTGATTTCCATCCAGAACGCTCATGAGTCGACTACATAAGCACAATAAAAATCATTATAAATGGGCCAATTTCATAGTTCCAACAACCACTCTACCTTGTATCAATCGATTCATCACGAAGGTTCGATACCCTCGGCCACCAGGCAATCTGGAATATACTTGATTTAATGGGAACTCCATAAAAAACATCAATCTTATCAAGGAACTCTATAGAGGTACTTTCTATACAGTTCTCTACAATGACAAGACTTTGAACAGAACACTCGAAGTGGCATAACCTGAGCATAACTGGCACTTTGGTGGACCTTGACTACGCTAATGATGTCTGTGTGATAGCTAGTAAATATGAGGATATATAGCAAAAGTTCGAGAGTTTTGCACATATTTCAAAACGAATGGTATTAGACATAAACGTAGACAAATTTAAATCAATGCGCATAGGTAGCACAAAGTACTTCAAAATAAACAACAAAAACAAAGATGACGTGGAACAATACTGCTATATGGGAAGCCTCATAACGAAAGAAGGCAGGTCTACAGCAGATGTATCACACACAATCGCTGAAGAAAATCAAGAATTTTGTTTGCTCTGGAACACCCGAAAGTCAAACGTTATTGGAATGGAAACAAAACTACGGATTTTCAATACAAATTTTAAAACAGCACTTCTATGTATACCGGGTGTGAATGAGTGACGGGCCACCCCTATAACTTTTTCTTAGATTTGATTGAACGGGTTTTTCCATTTGATTGAAATTTGGGTGGTTCATCTGAGACATAATTTTGAATTTTTTGACATACGAAATCAATATGGCTGACTTCCGGTTTCACTTGAAACGATATAAAAATTAAAACTTCAAATGGAACAACCTTTATATTTTTACATATTTTGATTCTGAGGCTTCGAATACATACATTTCATGTGTCGAATGTCAATTCTAGCGCTGTTTCAATTTTGTTTTTTTTTTCATCCTGGATGGCTGCGACGTCGTCTAAATCATAGGTAATCGACCTAAATTATCGCCCAAAGTAATAATTTTTCCGAAAATTATTTTTTCGTTTGTTTGTTAGCAATTAAATTCTTTTTCGGACCAAAACTCACGTTTTTAAATAGAAACATACATGGGCCATCCTGTATATTAAACAGCTCCTTCAAATTTCTTCAAAATGATTCACGCATCAGTTTTCTCAATTCCTAAATAACGAAGCAATTAGTAATACTCTTATTTTTATCAATACGCTCTGCTCCTAAGACCGATCCTCTTGACGAAATATGAAATTTGATTTCGTATGTGAAATTATATCTTAGGTAAACCACCCAAATTTCAATAAAATCGAAGAACCCGTTTAAAAGTTATAGGGGTGGCCCATGACTCATTTACACCCTGTAAACCTATGAAACGTGAACAAAACTACACAAAAAAAGTAATAAAATGCAGCAGACATACATCAAGAAATTCGTGAAGAATAAATCAAAAGGCGGAAATGACAGTGGATTAGACACGTTTTAAGAAGAGACTCGAGTAACATCGAGAGACAGGCCATGGAAAGAAATCCACAAGGCGCGCGACGAATAGGTAGACCAGTGTCAAATTTTGGGGCTAAATAAAACAACTTGTTCAGATGGCGAAAATTCCTGGAATCCCTATATTTTATTATATATTATTAGGATTTTAAGCAACGAATATATAATGATATTGAAGTTTCTAAAAAACATTTTAAACGTAGTCAACTTACTATGGAATATATACAATTACTCATATTCGGAGAGCTCACATTACGGTAAAAAGGATTTATTTTTTCACTCTCTCTGCGTGAAAAACGCAGTGATCTAATATGATGGAAAGCTTTTTTTGTTCTTGAGTTACAAATGTTTGAAATGTTTTTATTATTAACCATTATGTTGTCAGTGTAAGTTTTTTTAGTTGAACTCATATAAGTAATACCCATGAATGATTATTCGATTCTCACTTTTCAGCTTTCCTTCTTCAAATATATGTTATAATACGATCTCTTTTTTTTTTGAAGTTCATTGTTTCTATAGAAATAATTCTTCAGAGGGATTACAACACTCTAACTAATACTAAACATAACCATAATAATTCAGTGAATGTAAAAATCGAAATTCTCATCATAATGTCTCAAATAATAAATCAATTCACTTATATGTAGTTCATTACATGAAATCATTTTATCGACATTCTTCATTGAAGCAAACAATTTCCACTTTGATAGATATGTTTCCTTCATTCAATAATATTATATCTATTCATTGAAAGACAACCGTACAAGATTGAAATATTAAATTAGTTCTGTAAAGCGGATCTGAAAGTTTCCAAATGAATACTCATAGCTGGATGATTGATAGAGAATATTTCATTATAAGGCATTTTAATTGATAGCAGCTTTCATTGAAACATCTGAGATTATGGTATTCGATAGAACAATTCTGTCGACAAGCTCAGTGAGCGGAAATATTTCAGTTATTCATTGGTCTGCTTTTGAGTGAATCGTGAAGATTTCGAATTGAGCACGAGAGCAAAAAATTCAAGTCGTCGTGAAATTTTCAAACCTCTTATTAATTTTTTCATTTCTCGCATCTTTGAATTGATTTGAACGGAATATCAGTGGAACGTCAGAGACATTCGATATTTCGATTGGAGACTTCTTTCTAGGCCTTGAGACTCCTTGTCAGAATAACTGAAAAATTTAATTGGGTGTAGATTATTCTTGCAAGCCTGGAACAGAATATTGAGACATACGAACGAAATCGATAACTTCTTTGCATTATTAGGAAAAATAGTTAGTCTCCATCTAAAGAAATACAGCTCACTCTATTCAATACCCCATTTATATGCTACCACTGCCGCGCTGCCCGCTGTCCTTCCCTGAATACTTTCTAAGGCAGCCTTGAAGGAACTGATATGCTGCTCCACTTTGCTAGTAGGAGGAAATTGTTTCATTCATGTCTCATTGTGAAACTTGAAAATTTGGGTTTTATACTTTGTACATATTCTTGTATATTTTACTTTGAATAGCTTCAGAACTTCGGTGAAATATTTCATGAAACCCGACATCCAACGGCAGTATGCAAACAAGAGCTGCTATTCCCTCCGTTCAAAATACCGTCGTCGAAAGAAGCGTAAGGCCAGGAACACACTTGGCGTTTTTTTAACGAGTCGAAGGAAGCGTATGGCCAGGAAGTCCAGGAACACACTTGGCGTTTTTTTAACAATAGGATTTTGTGTCACTGCCGCTCTAAAATAATGTAGTATCTACACACTGAGCGGTAAACATTCTTCAGTCGATTAAAATTACCGACGCCGCATCAGTCGATCATAGATCTGAACCGTGCTACAAGAGTTTACGTCATTGTCGTTTTGTTATATTATAAATAGTGTATAACATGAATAGAACACATGCACATTTTGCATTGTTCTTATTTCGTCGTCGCTTGAAGAAGAAGTGAAAAAATAGTCTTATTTGGGTTCATCCGATCAATAAAAGGAGAGAGGATGTTGGAGCCTTCTACCCTTTGTTTCCTGATTTAAGAATCGATGAATAAAAGTTTTTCAATTATTTTAGGATGTCAATCTCGTCATTCGACGAACTGCACAGCCTGCTGAAAAATCATATTCAACGGAAAAATACCGACGAATGTAGTGGCAGTGGGAGGCTGCATTGCTGCCGTCGGCGTTGAATAATCCGAACGTTTATTGGGCCTGTCAGTTTAGATAATCAATTGACAATAATTCCAGAAGTTTTCAAACTTTGATGTAGTCCGGAACATTGTTAAAATTGCAATAACATTGAATTTTGCCTTATGCTTGTGAAAAAAATTCCAAAAGTTCTGCAAAATTGAAGTAGTATTAAATATATTATTTCATATCACGTATCAAATTTGCAACCAATTCAAGGGTACGGAACATTTTTTTCATTCAAAATTGAAGTTTTTCTTTGATGAACTGACCAAAAAAAATCCGAAAGTTCTGCAAACTTGACAGATACTACGGAAAAATATACCAAACAGTTGTATAAATTTGCAACCTTTTACGTTGACCGAAACATGTTTATTTATTATTTTTTTAATGGTCTCGAAATAATTACAAAAGCTTTGAAACTTGGTTGCAAATTTAGGAAACATCTATTCTGATGCATTTGCGAATTTTCAACCTTGAACGCTGTCCGGAACTTTATGCAATTTGCAAAAACATGATTTTTGGATTTTTATATTTTTGCAAATTGCATGAAGTTCCGGACCGCGTACAAGGTTGCAAATTTGCAAATGCATCAGAATAGATGTTTCCTAAATTTGCAACCAAGATTCGAAACTTTTGTAATTATTCCGAGACTATCTAGCTCGAAAAAATTAACACGAATTAAAAAATTAAAAAAATTATAAATAAACATGTTCCCGTCAACGTAAAAGGTTGCAAATTCATACAACTGTTCGGTATATTTTTCCGAAGTATCCAAGTTTGCAGACATTTTGGTCAGTTTATCAAAGAAAAACATTAATTCTGAATTGAAAAAATGTTCTGTACCCTTAAATTGGTTGCAAATTTGATACGTGATATGAAATATTATATTTAATACTACTCCAAGTTTGCAGAACTTTTGGAATTTGTTTTACAAGCATAAGGCAAAATTCAATATTATTGCAATTTTAACAGTGTTCCGGACATCGGAAAATGAGATTTGTTCCTGTCTTTATGTAGCATTCAGTTGACCAAAGTTCAAAAACTTTTGGAATTATTGCTAAATTTTCGCTTCCCAAAGTCCAAACTGACTGGCCTATATTTTACCGCCCAATATGTACGTCGCAATACCATCCTATGCGCCTCTGCTGATACGGCGGTAAAAAATCCGAACGGTTAAAAACGCCAAGTGTGTTCCGGCCCTATGGATTGGTCTACTTCCCTGTCCACTGATTACTGCATGTAAATGGAGATAAGGAATTATGAATTACGTGTAATTGCTGCACCATCTTAAGATAATACAGCTCTATGTACAAGCGCTTCAAGGTACATAGTATGACAAGGGGATGAAATTCTGCGAAAACTTTTTCAAAATTGAAGCATGAAATTAGATGAACTTGATCATGAGTTTAACTCTATTCATTACTGTATCTTAAAATACATCTATGGTTCAATGACTCCACATGAAATGTTCAACAATTCGACTGAAAGCATTCATTTGAAAACGTAACAACAATTCACACTTTTATTAGACAAAATGCGAATTAACGTATCTGTGGAACGCCTTCTTCCGAGTGCAAAATGGTTACATTTGTCAGATACCGGTATATATACAATACTATATCTTACTAATTATTTGTAACCGTTTTTGATTTTATCCTTCCTAACCAATTTATTATTTATTTATTTCTTGTATTGCACATATCCGAGTAAGTTAAACCTTAACTTCTTCAGATGCTGAGTGCGAAATGATTACATTTCTCGGATATGTGCAATATCCGAGAAATGTAATCATTTCGCACTCAGCATCTGAAGAAGGTAAGGTTTAACTGAAACGTGCGTCATGCATATTTTGCCTGATGAACGTGTTAATCATCAACCATCGTTTTGATATACTCATTAATTTGAAACGGCCTTATCAATTCAAAATTACGAAGCATATACTAAATAATTATTTCGAAATCCTTGATCTTTCGATCTTATCTTTCAGACACCAATAGAAGATCACGTCAAAATAAAATATTGCTGAATAAATAATGGTTAAATCCTACAGCTCCAGATATTTATTTAAGTGAACTCTTAATCACCACAGTCCCTTAGTGAAAAACTTCAAACCAATTTTCCACCTGTGTATTATTGTTACGTTCTATAAAGGAATATTTGGTTGTTCAACCTGAACTTTCAGAGGAAGACCTTAGTACTTTATTGATATTTGAAGATTCTAAGAAATTTAATTTTTAACCGTTATATTTCCTATTCAATATTTCAAAGTCTGAGCTCAATGAGTGGTTCTCATCAACTGAATGATTCCCATATTGATAATCTGCTTTCTAGACGAATGTACTTTAGTTTCTCGTTTTCACAGATGATTCGCCCTAGACCCATTACGAATTCGAAACAAAAAGAGCTATTAAAATCTGCAGAAATATATATATATATATATATATATATATATATATATATATATATATATATATATATATATATATATATATATATATATATATATATATATATATAGTGCAATAATAATAAAATGCTCAATGCGTCATGTTTGCAAAAGTTTCCTCAATATCGTCCATTTCATTTTGTAGATATTTACTTGATTCGATACTCTATTCTATTCCAACCCTCTATATGTATTTATTCATTTATTTAGTTGGGGTTATGTTGCACTGCGACCTTACCTTATGGTCTATTGTATCCCCCCCCCATCAGATGGAATTTATATATATATATATATATATATATATATATATATATATATATATATATATATATATATATATATATATAAATACATGTATATATATATATACATAAAAATATAAATATATATATATATATATATATATATATATATATATATATAACATAGATGAATAATTTAGGCATCAGAAAGGTTGTACATGAAACAATTATCAATCATAATCGCATAATGAGATTTTCAGTTATTGCCGGTAATAGATTGTCATAATTCCAAAACATATGAATAATAAATTTGTTTGCTATTAAATTCCATCTCTTTCAGCAGTAACTCGATCCGAATGTAAATTTTTCTATAGTCGCAACCAATTTATATTACATTATGTTTCAAATTGAAATGAAAACAGTAATGGAAATTTCACGTCAGTTTTAAATCGAATGAACTCATAGAATCTTATTAAGAATTAATCAGATTGAATGCTCATAGCTTTCACAATGTGTTGCTTGAAAACAACAAATAAAAATATAAAAGAAAAGATTATAACAAGATAATGAAAATTAACACCTTATGAAATGAACTTATTTAATTTCATATAACTATAAAGCATTAGTTTCATTCTATGAGATGACAGATAAAAAAAACAAAATACTGCTTTCAAATATTAAATTTGATTGTATGATATTGTTTGATATGAATTTAAATCCAACAAAAAAATTATTCATATTACTCATTTCGAACTTCCTTCTCTCAGAGAAAGAGAAAGGAAATTACCAAATATTTTCTGAAGAAATATCCACTAAATTGAAAATTGATATAAAATTTCGTCTTTTTCATTTAAAGCAAAAGCGAAATTATAGCTGTGGGATGATCGGTCCTTAAATTAATAGATGGGAATGTACTCGAGTCTCGAGTATATAAATCGAGTTTCTTCTTGAAGTTTATTCACTTTCGATAACAGAATTACTCTCAGGAGAAAATGAAAATTCATTTATCAGCTATGTCGAGGTGTATAGTATTCATTTTAATGGCAATATAAAAGTTTTAACCTGTTATGAGGGACCATGAGACTCAATCCGTTAGATTAAAATCCTTATGAAACTGAGAAGCAACACTCAGCGTATAATCGCAATATTAAATTGGCGTTTAATATTTCTGAACTTAGAAAAGCATGTAGGCAAGCTCGAAAGTTTTCAATTTAGAAACACAATATAACCCCAAATCTAATAATTGTATCTGGTTTCATGGCTCGCCATTGATACTCTATTATGTATAGATGTTTACGTCAGCAAAGTTACTTGGTCGCTTTGTGGAAACTGTTTTATGTGATGTGTCAATCCGCTATATATGACAGTATATTGATATCTAGTTGTATGAAATGTTCTAGTGATCTAGTGAATCGAATTGTCGGTAATAACTTTGATGCTCCATGTACAACTCGTCGGAGTTAACTAACAATAGTGGTAATGTGTGAAATTTTTGAATCGATGTATCAGAAAATTTGAGTTTCAGTCCATAAGGTATTTTTGCTCATATAACAGGAACTTCTAGTGATTAGCGTATTCATTATCAATATTAGAATGTTTTTTTTTCCTGCTTCGACCACAGAGGGTCATCATTAGCAGATAACACAAAGCACTTTACATTTTGTTGTACAATTGAATAGATTTTAAGTAGTTTATTGTATGTTCGGTGTTGTGGCCTAAAATTTTTTCTAGAGTATGTTCCAGTTTATTGTCCTCTCGTTGTTTTCGATATTTCGGGCACTCTATCAGGATGTGTTTTATAGTTAGCCGGGTTTGACAGGTATCGCATTGTGGTGGTTCTTCATTCTTGAACAGGTAGTCATGGGTTAAACTAGTATGTCCGGTTCTTAGTCTGTTTATTCTGATTTGATCTTTTCTGCAGTGTAATGGAGGGAATGTTTTGTAGGATATGGGTTGAATTTTGAATTTAAGAGGAATAGATCAGATTACTCCAGAACTACTCCAGAAAACATCGATTTTGTTCATATTTATTAGCAGATGGACGGATTGTACTCACCCGTATAGCAAGAACATATCACATTAATTATCAACATGTGTTTCACATTGCTTATCATGATTTGAAATGACAAAGCTATTGGCCGGTTAATGCAAGATACCTACCTGAATGCTGATCACAAGAGATTTCGGTTGAAAATGTTACATGAAATCTGCTGCAGTGCTGTCGTTCTGAAGCAATGCTTCAAACATAATACGTCGCTATGGCGCAGAATCAACAATTAATCAAAACAATAAATTATTTTGGCCTTTAAGGACTGAAAATATTCGGTAAGCATAAAATGCATGCTGAAGTTATTGCTTGATATTCCTAGGAAGGATGCTATTAGAGAATCTTATACTGATCTGTTTATTATGAGATAGCTATAAGAGCCATATTTTTCATATTAAGTATCATCTGATTGTTATTTGTTCTCGAAATTAATTTATTTTTAACATTAGTTTCTGAATATTGTGAGCTCTTAGCTATTACTTTTTTTTATTAATTCTGCAAGAGTAATTATTGATTATTCTTCACAAATTTCATGTAGCAGTTAAACTATTTACTAAATGGAGGTTAGCCTGATAAGTGTACATATGAAAGATTATGAATTAGCTATTATATTTGAAATCTGAAATATTTATAATTTGTGCAGAGCAAATTCTCATTAAATAATTTCTTTGAAATATAATAAACGCGAAAATGAATTGCACCTGGATCCATTTGCACATATCTGGGGGAGACGTAGACACAGAATAAATAATATTCATTTTTAAAGCTCCATGAATAAGTGAAACGTATAACATTTACAGGTGTTCAATCTATATTTCGTTGTTAGATATGTCAAAATGATGTAATGAACTGAATTATCATAATTGAAATCTTCATTTTCGATTATTGATTATGAACTACTCAGATTATTTGTGCAAATTATATTAATATATATAATTAATTATATTTAATTCTCCTCTTGAATAATCTATAATAAATAACCAATTTCAACGTCAACATAAAATTTTCACGAATATTTCTATACATGAAAGAAGAAATATTCTTCTTCTTTCGGTGCCATACCCGGTTTCGGGCGTAGGCGACCTCTCTACAACTATTCGTGCTGTGCGTGATACAGTGAAACACGAATAGAAGGGACCTACAGTTTTACGACGATTCCAAACGTCTTTATAGAGAGGAAGAAATATTAAGTTTTTTTGATTTACCTACATATTGCATTTATTGGTCTCTGAAACTAAATATGTCGCCTGTGTTGAAAGGATCTCCTCGAAAACCACATATCACTAGGCTACGAATATCTTGATAGTGTTATGCTTAATTTTCGTTTTAACATTCTGAGACCTAGCTTTCATCTAGTCTAATGTCGTATACTTAACGTACGACAAGGAACTTCTAAACACTAGGTGCATTTATTGTCGAGAAAATCTATATTCTGAAGAAAAAAAAAATTGTTTCAGCTCCGACACACGACTGGAGTTTACTTCAGTCTGTTTTTTTTTTATATCTTTCAATATTTCATTGACTTCAATCACTTATTAATTTTTTCATTGTGCACCAATATAAGTATCGCTACATATAAATAAATGAACTATACTCTAAAATCAGAACAAAAATTGACGGATAGGTTGCTGTTGTATGTGATGTCCCATATACATGCATCAACTAAACTATATACCCTAATATATGCGGCATAAACTCCAACAAAAATTTTAATAACATTATATAAAACTTAAAAGATATATGCAATTAATCAAAAATACATACATACATACATTAAATAACATACAGGTGTTCGTTAAGTCAATTAATAATAATAATAACAAGAAAATAATCCGCATCCACGTGTTTTCCAGTTTCTTCTTCTTCGTTATTCATTGTCATTCAAATCAGTTTTTTCATATCTTTCAATATTTTATTTAGTTCAATCACTTAATAATTTTGTTTATTATGCACAAATAAAAGTATCACTAGATATAAATACCTATACTGTTGCCGGTATGCCCTAATATATGCGGCGGTATACTAATAATCTGGAAGTGAAAGGTGCGCATAGTACGTTGCGCAAAGGAACGTAACATTTCACTTTTTGTTAACGCTCGATTTTACTCCTCATAAAATTTTCATACCGCGGGCTGAATATGAATCTCGTTTCTTAAGGTGTAAACTACAAAAATTATATTTTGTAGTTCCTTGAGGCAGATCATTAATATCTGAACCAAATTGTTTCAAGACTGGTAAGCAATCTTTCTGAATATTTCTACAACAAAAACCTCAAAATAAAAACAAAAATTTATTGAAATTCAAGTGGAAAAACTTCAGAGATTCAATTTTATATAGATATTTCTGATCACGTTTGTGTCAAATACATATCATGTCTTGAAATTTGATTCTTTTTGGAAGCAAGAATGAAGGAAATGATGAAAATTTGAAAAATTGTTATTTAGAAAAAAATGGATTGTAGAAATATCATTATTTTTACTTTGTTTAATCATTACCGAATGACCCAAATCACCTATATACACTAAAATTTGCCCCGTCAGATATCCCCATCATGTTCGGCGAAAGGAAAATATACAATCTCATTCGATGCGTTGTGGTGCAATTCCACAGTTTCATGCAGAACGTGATTTGATTGAAGCATCAATTAGAGCTAAACTATCCAAATAGCGATGCTATAATTCACTTCCTATTGTGGCGCTGGACAGCGTTGATGATTTACAACAAACATTCCATACATTTGTGTGGAATTCGCCAATCGCGAAATCTACAGATATAAACTCATGGACGGTCCATACTATAAGTATCAGTGCGGATTTTTGATAAGAGGACAAATATGGGACTACTATAAATATCCTAACATTTAGTAAACTGTGCTATAGAATCATCGGCTCTCGTCAATCTTTTCCCTAATTTTTACAAGAAAATTCCTCATCATAAGTTACTCCCAGACACTTGAAACGTATAACCTCTCTTATTTGTTCATTTACTTTCAAAATTTCTTAATTCATTGTTATTTCATCAATAAAGAATGAACTAAGAAAGTGACTAAGTAGAGAATAGTGATCATCATCACAATTCTCTACTCCGGTTAGTACCAGAATAAATTATAGTGAGATACTTTGAATAAGTATTTTTCATAGATTACCCAAGATTCAGACTTATATGATTGATTTTAATCTTTACAAACAATCAGCTATCTGAACATAATTAGGAATGGCAACGAATAACTAAAGGAAATAAGTTGTTTGACATTTCCAATGTTGGTTCATACAAGAAAGTAGCGAATTCTACATCGACAATTTCTTTTGGATGCATTTGATTCAAGAAATAGCAATGATGCTCCAGGCATATCTCAAAATCTGAAATATATTTCTTCAGTCTCTTTATTGTCATTTTTAAACAAAGAGGGCTCTTTGTCATTAGATATAGCAGAAGGATAGAACGTTGAAAAAGTGATAATAATTAGAAACAGCTTCTTCCAGTTTTTACAGTAAGAAAGGTGATATGAGAATTCAAAACCTGTACAGGTTTTCAAGAAGATCCCTGAAAAGTTGATTTAACTTCTAGCATAGACAAAGAAATAAGAACAATAGTATCCTGATATAGAAACTTTATATATATATATATATATATATATATATATATATATATATATATATATATATATATATATATATATATATATAACGTACCTCAATATAACGACTTCCTCGATAAAATGAATTCTTCGTAATCCCCTTAAATTGTCCATAAGAGTCAATGTAAAAAATTCACATTGCGAACATTGTTTGCGAACAACCTCTTTATAACGAATTTACAACTATCAAAAAGTATATCTAATTAACGAATTTTGTCAACACAAAACCTTTATCTCCCACCAATATATGACCCTTAATCCCATAGTCTGTGATTCATGTCGCGACAGGTTTCGACACGTTTTTTTTGTGAAACAATCATTGTTGTTTGATGGAAAGTAATGTAAACACTGCTGCCCGTCTCAAGTTGCAATGGCTCAGAAACGTATAAGGTGTTGTTCCTTATCAGTCGCAGAAAAGCGAAACATCATTAATTATGTTGATGAAAATCCTACGACACGAAAATTAGACATAGCTAATAAGTTCAGTATTCCCGCAAGTATAATGGCTACAAATTTAAAGTTTAAAGATAAGTTTTCAGAAGGAAGTGGTTTGCCTGTAAATTTGGAAGATTAATTCGTGAGTTTTTTTTATATTATATGTATATGTATGTATATATATATATATATATATATATATATATTTATATATATATATATATATATAAATATACATACATATATATATATATTTATATATATATATATATATATATATATATATATATATATATATATATATATATATATATATATATATATATATATATATATATACCTATATATATATATATATATTTATATATATATATATATATATATATATATATATATATATATATTTATATATATATATATATATATAAATATACATACATATATATATATATTTATATATATATATATATATACCTATATATATATATATATATGTATATGTATATACTATTTTGACTATTTTGAAGTCAGAGTCTAGTTGTTATATGGATCTAGTTTAAGGGTATATCGACTCAATTAGGAGTAAAGAAAAACTCTTTTTTCTGAACCGAGCTTTCGCAATTCTTCATTGCATCATCAGGGTTGCTAAAATAAACATGAACTGCAATAATCTACAGTACAACTTCACAACAAATGAAACTTACCGAGATTGAATTTTTCAAATGTACTATTCCATCTAACAAGAAACATTTAACAATTATTGAAATGAAAATTTTTCCGTCTCAACACTAATCTTTCCCAATTTATATTATTTCTTCTTTCATATAACCTCCTATGTCTGTCATCCTTCATCCCGTTCAAAACTGTCATCCTATCACAACCCTGTCAGTTCTTTTTCTACAATGGTCGTTCTGTTAGTATGAGATGCGCCCTCTGCCGGTCGTGCTAGTAGGTAGCAGTACACATTACTAAGTTTGTTTGTGTGACTATTTATTTATGGGATCACTATATTTATTTATCTGTATCATTTCTTGTATTAATCGTTTTTGATAATTACTCTCCATCTTCAGCACTTTTACACCGTCGAAATCAATTTTATGGTCTAAATTTTATGCATGAATTGCCAATGCACACCTATTCCTGCACTTTGTGATGTCCGATTTATGGAGGGCCATCCTGCTCTTAACCCACTGCGAGGTATGTCCAACATATTTTCTCTCACAATCCTGGCAGTTTAAACTCATATACTGAACCACTTTTCAATACTGTTGGTATAGGATCTTTTAGTAGGTACACTATACAATGTTTTAAAAGTTTTCAAGTTGTATGTTGCTACTTGAATGTTTTCATTTTTAAAGGCTTCTTTTATCTTTGACGTCAGCCCCGGAATATTTGGAAAATATACATAACGTTTTATTTCATTGTTTTCATCATTATTTATGTATATATATATATATATATATATATATATATATATATATATATATATATATATATATATATATATATATATATATATATATATATATATATATAAATATATAAATATATATAAATATATATAAATATATATATATATATATATATATATATATATATATATATATATATATATATATATATATATATATATATATATATATAATATATCTTTCATTCAATTGTGCTCGATTTTTAATTAATGCATAATATACATCGAGAGGAACTTCTTTCCACCCGAGTGTCCCACAATAATTCTCATCCTTTCTTGAAACTTCATATGATTTGTGAAAATGTTCACATGGTTTGGGTATAATATACAACCCCCATTCTCAATATCAATCGATTGGAAATGATGCGGGAAAACTTGCGATCGCGACCTACTTTGAGAAATTTGTCTGTTCTATTCAAAAAGGTATAGAAAATTTTGGATGAGCTCGTTTGAAGAAATACCTGATATAAATCGGTAATTGGTTCTTCCTTCGTAGTAGCGTGTCGTCTTATCGCGTGGCTTTTCACGATTCCGCCATTAACATTTGACTATAATTAATGAATGGGTTTTCCAAAAAAGTGGATGTCGTAAAAATCGCACGCTATTCCTGTGAAACTGAAACTATTATCTGGAGAAGCTGATTTTATTCTGGAACGATGAAAACATTTGATTTGCATTAGGTTAATAATATATTAGTAAAAAGTGCGAATAAAGATAGGTGGTAGTTGGGTATTTACAGAGACTATGGTTGAAGTGAAAACCTTAGAAACCTCAAAGAAATCTAAAACACTAATTCGTATGAATCTTAAAAAAATACTGATCATCTTACAAATCTGAGACTAGCACAATCGTTTTTTTTCCGAAAATAATAAAATATTGCAGCGTATCGAGAGTAAACAGTCAGGTGTGTTAGTAGTTTTTTTATACGGTTTAGACCTTCTAGACAACTATTTTAAATTTTTTGAAATCTCATATATAAATATATATATATATATATATATATATATATATATATATATATATATATATATATATATATATATATATATATGTGTGTGGCTTTTTCAAAACTTTTGAAATATTGAAATTTCTTTGACATATATTGATTTGAAAAAATTTGAATAGTTTATAAAGACTACTATGTTTCATCAAAATTTTTTTGGCTGTGGCCGTTCCCTGTTATTTTTTACGTGCTATTCAGTCCAATATTAACATTCAAATTTGTTATTATAGATGGTAAGGGAAACCACAGAAACCTTTAACCACGTAATGTTTGAAATAGGTTCAAATTATTTTGATTTTGAAAAGTCAAAGAATAGGGTACTATTTATCTTATTTTCAAAAAATTTTTCATTACGGCTGTGGCCGTCTTCAGTTACTAATTACGTGCTATATAGTCTACTATCCACAGTCAGGTCTGTTGATATTAGATGGAAAGGGAACCACAGAAACCCTCACCCACGTAATGTACCAAAAAGGTTTAAAATATTTGATTGTTGGATTTGTCTTTAAAAAGACATTACTTGTAATTTTGGATATCAAATGTTCTAAACTATACCCTTTTTCAGAAAAATAGAAAATTCTAGATTTCTAAATTTTGTCGAAGAAGATGAGTTGTTATGGTTTTGTTGTTGAATTATTATTATGGTTTGTTTGTTGAATTATTTTGTTTTGATTTATGTTGTTTCTTAGAAAAATTAAAGAATTAAATCTGCGTATATTGAACTCAAATGTTTGATATCTGTTCTATCTTTTACGACTTTAATAAAATTTTTTTGAATATGTAACATTTCTAAAATTTCTCTGCGTTCATGATCTTTCTCTATTTCTAAAATTTTTGTGCTATTAGTTGAAGTTGAAACTATGATTCTCATTATTTTTATGTTTGATTAGTGCTGTGGTTCGTGTTTTTGCATATTTGTGTGATTTTAATCTTTCTTCTAAATTCTGACAAACATTTCAAAATTTAGAAGAAAGATTAAAAGCACACTGAATATATTTCTGCTTGAATAACGAACTATACCTACATATATATATATATATATATATATATATATATATATATATATATATATATATATATATATATATATATATATATATATATATATATATATATATATATATATATATATATATATATATATATATATATATATATATATGACTGATTATGCTGTTTCGCACTTCTGAGTACTCCTAGTTTCATTCTGGAGACTGGAATATATGGAACACATGAATAGATCTACAAAAAAGATATAACTGTTTTTCCTAATTCAGACATAAATCTCTGAATTGAAGAAGTATTATTTAATCCTTAAAATCAATATATTTTTTTTGATGGAAAGATTTAATGTGTAAACTTTATAACGTGTCATAGATATTTAATACAATAGGGATAATGTAAGCCAAGATTTGAAAATTCAAAATTTTGTCACTTCAACAGCAAATTACGTTGATCGAATTTATTCCGCTATTTTTGAGTGTAGATTTAGTACGTTACCGTGAAAAAGTATCTCATGAAATCGTGCAGTTCATTACTGTACCAGTTTGCGTTTTGAATATGAAATCACTTCAAAGAGACAGAGCTAATTGGCAAACAAATAAAAGTTTCACAGAACCTGCCGCATCAAAAAAAAAAAAAATTATATAATTTTTCATGAATTTAAAATCCCAAAGTAAATCATCTGAGGGTGGTCATTCGGTGCATAAAAAGCTTAACTTCAAAACTACATAAATCAATATCGGTCAAACTAGCATGGCTGTTTTGTCCCTGAAATAATCTTAAATCTTTAAGAAACTTTTGATAGAGCTAGTCCCGAATTTGAAAATTAGAATTTTGGTCAACGATCATCAAGTAATTGGCTTAGCTTAGAGATAATTTGTTGAATCTTCAGTCATTACTCTATTTCATTTTTAATAACTGAGGAAGAGATGTCAGCTATAGCTACCCTTTTGTGGAATGATCTTCTACCAACTAGGCCTTCTGTAACACGCTTAATATCAACTTCACCTAAATGTATGTATTGGAATGTTTCAACGTACAATCTATCAACCTTGAGACGTCTGATTATTGAGAAAATTTGCGAATGCAATAAGGACCAATGACAATGAAATAATTTTATCACCTAACCAACAGAAGTTAAGAATAATTTAACAGGTTACTTTCCATGAATTGACGGTAAATATTGTAGTAACAATCATTTCTGATTCTGCTTCATACTAAAATGAGAAAATAAATTGTAATTTGAAACACAAAACACGGCACGTCCGAACGATTTCCGTCCTTCTGAAGGAATATCCGTAATTTGAAGAAGAAATGTTTTTTATTGATAATTTAATACCTCACTGCTCTCTCGTTACATATATTATATTAATATATATATATATATATATATATATATATATATATATATATATATATATATATATATATATATATAGTTATATATATAAATATATAGATATAGATATATATAAAAATATATATATATATATATATATATATATATAATTATATATATATATATATATATATATATATATATATATATATATATATATATATATATATATATATATATATATATATATATATATATATATATATATATATAAAAATATATATATATATATATATATATATATATATATATATATATATATATATATATATATATATATATATATATATATATATATATATATATATATATATATATATATATATATATATATATATATTTATATATAATATTATATATTTATATATATATATATATATATTCAATGAATAATTCAGTTGCATATTTCTTTTTTTTTTATACGAGGAAGGTGGAACATGATTACAAAAAAAATGTGATGTTAAATGGTTGTAGTGAAGTATTCACAGTAGTCATCCATCTCATCTCTTCGTGGTCAGAACGTGCCCTCTGATAATAACTTTGAAGCAGCACCCACTATTTGTGAACAAAATCAGTTAAATGTCTTTGTTGTAATATTCATTATTCCCTCAGGTTATCTGCCAACGCAAGGGTTGTCACTGTATCAAAATTTGTTCCACTTATTATTATTCTCGATGCAAGAATTGAAGTAAATTTTATCAGCAGAAGCAGGGAATGTACATTAGCAGCCGTTCTATAATCCATTACATACAGGACATTTGTTTCGCCATGGAGGTTCACCATGTTCCCTCATAAAAGAGCATGGAAATGCTTCCGCCAGTATAATAACCATACATTCATTCATCAATTTTTAGTCTCTTTTGTCGTTTTTCTCCCTCATCAAAAGCAAACAATGTAGACGGCAAATTCGAATGGAGTCACTAGGCTATTATTGACTTCATAACAACACGATGCAAACAAACAGAAATCAAGAATGTCGTAAATTGCTAACTTTTGTGGATTCTGGCAATTTTCCGATCTTGGGAGCAACAAAGGCGAAGCTACGATATGATTTTTCACCGATTATGTGAATTCTTCAGAGAAAGAAATGACTGAAGGTCCTTAAAAATAATTTCTCTACTGAAACCGATATTTCAGAGACAGATGAAAAGACATGGAAGGAATTATTGAATTTTTTTATGATTTCAGTCATATATATTTATTAGCTCTATTTTTATGGTCTCGAGTATGGTCGATCACGTGATTATCTTGTCTTTTACTGCTGGCTTTGATTCGAAAAATAAGAAATTATTCAAGTCAATTATTCCTATGTGGTGTTACCTAAAAAAATATTACTTGGCAGGGAACCTTTACAAAATTGATAAATTGCATGACTCAAACATCATAAATCCTTATATATTTCAGTAAGAACTATTATTCTGATCTAGATGATTTTGGTTTTCTACTTCTTTGTCCTCAGAACATTCATAATTATCTCATCCCTGCCTTGCTTTCTTCATTTAATCAATCATACTGAATAATTGAATATAAAATTTATTCCTTCGGGTGTGTTGGACCAAGCTAGTTAGCCAAGTACTGAGGCACGCTGGCTAGTATTCAGGAGGTCCCGGGTTCGAACCCCGAGGTCGACTGGTCTGCAATGAATTTTTCTCTGAGGTTTCCTCATGGCGTTAAGTAAGTCACTGCTTGCATACTCACAAGGCAAATTCTGGGCCAGTATTATCCTCTGAACCTTACCTACACTTCCTCTTGTCCATGAATATCCTATCTTACCCTTCCATAATGCACTTGTACATACAAGTGTATCCCTTGATCTGGCCGAAGGAGTTCATCTCCATAACTCAAGCTGCCCGACTCCTTGATACATAATAAGGAAGAATAAAAGATGCGAAATTTAAAAATTTTGGGTGAGTTTCAATTTATAAGATACAAGCCAGATGCCAGACCTTATGCATACTCTTAAATTTTATGAATCACAGATTCATGCATAGTATACACAGCTGCTTCATGGTTCTACGTTGTTTGGATGCAAGATACTTCATATTAGATATTTTAAGATTCGTGATAAGCAGAAGAATCTACGTAAATTCAAAGTATTTCTTTTTTTCGAATTTTCTTCAATTCAAGATAATGCAATCTATGTGATAATTTGATATCAATAATGAGACTTTGGGGATTTTATAGAGAGATACGGATCCTAAATTCATAATTGACTAAATCTTGGATTTATATTTATATATATATATATATATATATATATATATATATATATATATATATATATATATATATATATATATATATATATATATATATATATATATATATATATATATATATGTATATATATATATATGTAGATGTATATATATATATATGTAGATATATATATATATATATATATATATTTATATAATTATATATATATAAATAAATAAATATATAAATAAATATATATAAATATAAATAAAAAAATAAATATAAATATAATAATATATATATATATATATATATATATATATATATATATATATATATATATATATATATATATATATATATATATATATATATATATATATAATCTCTTGATAATTATTAGCAATAACAGGCTGGTTGAATCTTAAAAAACTCGATTTAATTAATAAATTGACGTTTCATTATGACATTCATAGTTATTCAAAATTTTTTGAACAAAATTGAAAATTCTTTGACATTTATTGACTTGATAAAATTGAATATTGATCTGTCTTGTTAAAAATTCTTTCAGTCTAATATTAACATTCAAAATTGTTTCATTAGAAGGCAAGGGAAACTACAGAAACCTTTACCTATGTAATGTTCGAAAATAATAATAATAGAGTACTATTTATTTAACAGAAAGAAATTAGTCACGGGAAAATATTAAAAAAGTAGAGCAGAATTATCGGTATAGAACGTTTATATGGAAGCAGCCGTTGACCAG
The DNA here is from genome assembly GCA_030704885.1 of Cynegetis impunctata. NCBI lineage: Eukaryota > Metazoa > Arthropoda > Insecta > Coleoptera > Coccinellidae > Cynegetis > Cynegetis impunctata. The sequence goes on along the minus strand of JARQZK010004462.1, from coordinate 92,853 downwards.
TGTTTCGACTCTTTGGTCCTCATCAGAGAACGGCCCGTAGCTAAGTATTGGATTGAAAATTAGGAGATGAAAATATTTTAATAAATAAAATCCTCTGTTATGGAAGAAAATCACTTATTTGTGGTTTATTGTTTTGAACTCTCCGGTATTGGAGATTTGGTTCAAACTTTGCCACGGAGGCGATTAATTCCATCGAGAGATCTTAGAAAGAGTAAATTGATATTAAAAAAGAAAATTAGTTTTGGGAAAATATTAAACAAGTAAAGCAAAAATTATCGGTATAGTTCGTTATATATGGAAGTAACTGTTTTAATGAAATTTTTTATAATAAAATCCTCTGTTATGGAAGAAAA
>JARQZK010004462.1:72500-87500 GCA_030704885.1 Cynegetis impunctata | reverse complement strand
TATTGTAGATCAAGATTTTCGAAATATATAAATAAGACTAAGTAGAATTCATGAAAATCAATGAAAAGTAAGCTAAACTCTATTGTTTTAATCTTGACCTCAAAAAATTTTTATCTTCCTCAGTATTCAAAAATTATAACTTTCCAATGATTTAAATTTTTAGGAAACAGTGTAAACTTCGCGAAATATTAACTTTCATGTTGTCGATAAAACGATTTTGCTTGCAACAATCATAATATGAAGTTTCTATTTATACTATCAACAACATCAGAAATAGCAGAAATAGAGAAAATAAACCTTTATTAAATTTACGTCGACAATTACTGGCTCTTGAATATGCCTCCAGAGTATAATATCAAACACAAATGATTCAACTTCTCAATATCCAGTGATTCAAATCACCCTCATAGAAAATCAAAATACCTAAAATCGATACATCTCTAGCAATTTACCATAAAAAAATCCACAAGCGATCATATAATTCAAATATCCTTCCATCTCCATTTGGAGAGTATTTACTCTCACTTCCACCAAATTTTCACTGACCTAAAAGCGCACAAGGACATGCTGCAGCTTACATAAGCAACGAACATAGTTTTACTATACGCCTGCCACAAAAATGTAGTATTTTCACCGGCGAAACAACAGCCCTACTGGAGTCACTCAGAATGTGCTGGGGAGACCTCAAAAATAACTTCATTATCATCACAGACTTTCTAAGTGCGATTATCGCACTGAAACAGCTTTATACATCTCATCCAATTCTCCTGTTAATTGGAGAAGTTCTTTACCAGCTACAATCTGAAGGAAAAAACATCGTGTTTCTATGGAAACCTTCTCACATGGGCATCAAGGGGAATCAAGAAGTTGACGCTTTAGCCCGCAAGGCAGTTTCAGAAAAGGATATAATTTATCAAAATAAGTTACCATCTTCGGACCACAAATCATCAATTCGCAACTACTCAACCAACACCTGGCAATCATCTTGGAATGAACCAAGAAACAAACTCAAATAAATCGACTGGTAAATGAGATGTTACTCCTACCCACAAGAAGGATAGACCAAGTCATCATTAAACTCTTTCGTTTAGGACATACACTCCTAACTCACCAACATATCTTGCAAAAGGAATCTACTCCAATCTGTAACAACTTTGATACGCAACTCACAGTTAAACACCTCTTGGTAGAGTATCCATTATACGATGAAGAAAAAAGATCAAACAACCTAGATGGCAACATTAAAACTATCCTCAACCGCGATCTACAGAAAGTGCTAAATTTCTAAGAAACACTAACATAGTTTGTAAAATCTGATTCCTTACCAGTTTATGTCTGTGTCTAATAACTCATCGCAGTTGATGCAGGATTATTCTTGTTTGTAATGAAAAAAAACCTTTCTGCGATAGCATATTTTCTCATTAGACCGTCTTATTTTAGAGGGTGTATTCAAGTGAATTATTCAGAAGTTTCATTTCGTTAAAAGTTAACCAGCACGTTGAGAGAAATTACATAGAAACCATAGATTTTTTCATTCATTCATCCTATTGGTATCAACATGTGAGTATACACAGTATATTATTGATACTGATATTTAAAATAAAAACACTTGGCTTTAAGTTTCACAAATATATTGAATAAAAATTAACAATTACATTAGTCAACTAGTTTCGGGTTATGGGCCCATTATCAAGACTATATATATATTTGTGAAACTTAAAGCCAAGTGTTTTTATTTTAAATATCAGTATTTAATCATGTTTCACCAAGTGATAAGCGAAACTTCAATATTAGTATATTATTGATATACTGAAATATATTCGCTGAATATCTGCCTATGCTTTGGTATTTTATTATTGACGATTCAATAAATATAATAAGTTCTGGCTTACTCTATAAAAATGTTAATAATTTATAGTGAAAATGGAAAAACGTGTTGTTCGATATAAATTAATCAAATGATTAATTAGTTCTCTTGAGAAGCACTTGAGAATTGAAATAGAATTGTATTACCTATTTGTTCAAACCCTACATCTAGATCGTTATACAATTTTTACACTGCAAGAATTATTTTGCTGTGCTGGAACTTCTTAGTGTAAAATTTCGTATTCTCTGAATGTTTTGTTTGCTTTAAAAGCGCCGGAATAACCTGGATAATTATACACCAGCAAGCCATGTTGAATAATTTGTAGTTAGAGAAACAGTTCTTCCGCAATTAAACGCCGGAAAAATCTCATATTTAGTTTTATGATTTGTTTTTGCCATGGTCTCTTAATATCGACAGAAAGGTCACTGCGTATTAAAGAAATCCACCATTTTTTCCTATGCATGTTCGATTAAGATACTGGATTTTATTGAATTTTCATGGAGGGTTAAGGTTGTATAGTATTTGCTTATTTTTATTGCAGAATAAATATTAAGGGTAACTTTTTAAAAAGTCTGTTCATACGAAGTTTCGTAACAATTATTGATATCGTGAAAATATTTATTGTTTATTTCTGCTCTAGGTTTTCCGTGCAGGTAAACTAAAGTTTGAATAATTATATCCATATACATAATGACTATCCATGGAAAAGTTTGGAAATGGATTTCCAAACTTTAGGTCTTGTGGTAAAGCGGTCTAGGCCGATGCAACCATTTGCTGTTTCAGATAATTAACCAGGCTAGACCGTGCACATTCGTATTTTCAGAATTGATATCTGAATGCAATGAAATATTATATAAATTAAGCAAAAAGCTTAACACTTTTTCATCAAACTAACAACTCATCAAAGAAGAAAAAGCACGTGAGCGGCGGAACTCCATCACTAAGGTTGTGTTTCCCCCTCATTTTTGTTGTTTCCTTGAGAAATTTTTTTAAACACAAAACTAACTAATTCCGCCGTTATAAGTTGATAGTTGATGATAATGAAACACAATGACTATATAAACTATGTATTAACTATCAAAAATAAACAATTTTCATTTCAGCAGTTCAGAACTTTCGTTCATCTTCAGATGATTGTTAAGAGAAGTTCTTAGCCTCTCAATTTGAAGAAGCTGCAGAGGTGAGCATGACTTTAAAAACTAATTCTTCACATTGAAATGTTGGCAGCTGAGAAAAACAATTGAAACTCCAAAAGAATATTTCCCTAATATCAACTCAATCCACGTACCGAATTTCAACCTTTTTAGAGAGATAGTCCACGTATAAATCTTCTCATACACTTCGGAGGAGGTTTTGGGGTGCCTGTTTTTGCCATCTGACTGAATTTTCTTGGATACGTTGTTCATAATTGATTTCCACATGTATTTCCACTTGTTTAAATAATTTTCGTTCATGCACATCCCTGTACATTGTTTTACCAAGGTTTGGAGAAAATTTGACTGAATTCACCTTAATTATGATTGTTTTGTTCTTCTTCGAGATAGCAAATTTGAGAAAATTTGGTCTAATGGCATAAAAAACTCAAAATTCACGTTTGAAACTGATTTCAAAACTACTCACGCAGGTCACAGTTGACTTTCGATACAGTACAATAGTATATTATTTGGTTAAAATGAATTGCAGTTAAGATTAACCAGCATAGAAGATTCGAGTTTCAAAATGGATCAATATGTGTCGCGTCAATGATACCTATAAGCCTTGTAAACGGGATATAAATGAAAGAAATCGAAAATGCATTGCGCCGCTTCCTTTCCGAATTAGCAAAATTGAGTTTTCAGTTCATTGTTATACCAATTCTGTTCAATCTGACTACTGTTAGTTATGGAAAATAGTTCATAATGTGAAAATTCACAATTTTATTAGAATCCCTTTGTAGGGATTCATTCCAATATGAAACAAATGAAGTTCCTGACATATTCACATTATTCTGTTCGTAAGCTTTATTGCGTAAAATAATAACGAAATGCCCAAAGACTCGAAAAACTATCTCGAAATAAAATCGTATCTACCTTTTCCAAATGTTAAAGCATATTAACTCAATAATTGAAATATTCCATGAAACTCAGAAGCGAATACCAGAAACATACAGTCCACTGGTTAAAATGAATATCAGTGAAGATTAACCAGCATAGAAGATGAATATGTGTCGCATCAATGATACCTATAAGCCTTGTGGACGGGATACAAATAAAAGAAATCGAAAATGCTTTCCGCCGCTACCTTTCCGAATTAGCAAAAGAGAGTTTCCATATTTTCCTTGAGTATCAAATGCGCTAAGGAGCGCAAAACCCCAGGAGCTATATACAAAACCCCAAAGGATTGCATTTCCAAACAAAAACCTCTGGATTGGAATTTTCCAAAAAACTCCCAGGATTAGATTTTAAAAATACCAGAAATTGAAAAGGATACTGGTAGCAGAAGGAGATAAGAAGAACGTATCCAGGATTAAACAGACAGGTTCTCCTAAACAGTTTAGAGATATAAAACTCTCTAAGTATACTGCTTTTTAGAGCTCATATTTTTTATTCAAAATTTCATTTCTCTTTATTTGAAAAAACTAGTATTAACTAAGATAGTTACCTTACCCCAATGAATTAATTACTTTCTAGAACACAAATTTTAAAAACCATCCAATATTAGAATCAAGAACTGTTTTTTGTTAATAGAGATTTTAGTAAGTGTTATTTTTGTTTCATTATCTGTATTCGAAATGAATCAGGCTAAATAGTATATTGTGCCTCCAATTTTGGCTAGCCGCAGCAAACGTTAACCTTTATTTAGGAAAATACATTATACAATTGAATCGTGGTATACCTAAGTGTAAGTTTCTCTTTATATAATTGACACCTAAACGTAGTACCTTTCTCATTAAAAATTATTTTCATTAACTATTGTTTTTAATATGTTTATCAATTTACATCATGTAGCGACCTTATCATTCCAAAAAATAACACGACACCTTTCGTACTCATTTCAATCAGAAATTTATATTCAAAAACATAACTAACTGTGGAAAGCAATATCATAGAATCATTTTATAGGCTATATATATTTCTGAAGAGGCCTCGGTAGACCAGCGGTAAGTTGTACCGCCTTGTACCGTTTGTAAACCGAGGATTGTGGGTTCGAGTCCCACCTTGCTCTTGGGTGTTGTGTATGTCCGGCATTTAGTGGTTCTATTTATATGATTGAATTGTTGGGTAATGTACATCGTTTACAAGCCCATTGGCCGTTCGGAACCGGCGTTAAACTGTAGGTCCCTCGAGATAAAAAAAATATATATATTTCTGAATGAAATTCCGGAATGAAGAAAATAGTGTTATTTATCATATTTACTTCGTACGGTATTCGCTGAAAAAGAATCAAAGCAGCCAGATCCTTGATGAAACATGAATTACACATTAACGATGTTGAAAGACAGATCATGTCTAATTGACACATGAAAGAGTGTTGTTTAATGAACTGTCCAATTGCGAGTCCAGGCTGGATTTCGAATCTATAATGTCCTGAATCCTGGAATACTAAATCTCTCTGTGATCCAATCAGGTAGGTCGGACCCGAAGGACATTTTCGTGGCGGTTCTTGGGAGGGATTTCCTTTGTAATTTATAATCTACATAGTCCTCTGTTGAACAAGATGTAAGTGATTTGTGTGAGCAATAGCGAAAATGTTTATTAAAGATTCTATACTAAAGAAACATTCTTCATATACTTTATTATCATTTATTCTTGACTTATAACTTTCAAAAGGTATGTTGATGATTGCCTTATAATAACATCAGAAGATTTTATTGATGATATTCTTAAAATTAAATTTTCTTGATTTTACTCTCATACACAAAAACAATGAAATTATCACAAAATGGCATAGAAAAGGAATTTTTTCACAAAAAACATTGAACTACAACAGTACACATCATTCGTCACAAAAAAAGAGTTTATTTATCGGATATATAGACAAAGCACTTAAACTTACTTCACCTACACACAGACATGAAACTTTACGAGATATCCATGAATTACTCATAAAAAACGATTACCCAATAAAACTTATACAGAAAATCACTAAAAATAAAATTCATAAACTTTACAATACATCAGAAACGTCAGAAAAAGAAAATATTAACAAAAAATAAATTCCTCTTCCATATATTCCTCATTTAAGTAATAAAATATCACATATTTTAAATCCACTAGATATTAAAGTACACAGCACAAAATCAAATAAAACAAATATATTCTAAATTAAAAAGTAAAACACCTCTTCTGGAAAAATCTCATGTTGTTTTAGTATGCTCCGTAAGAATTGTAATAAATCATATATAGGAGAAACTTTTCAAAATTTAGAAGAAAGATTGAAAGCACACAAATATACCAAAACACAAACTACAGCACTAATAAAATATAAAAACAATGAGAATCATAGTTTCAACTTTAATAGCACAAAAATTTCAGAAATAGAAAAAGATCAAAAACGCAGAGAGATTTTAGAAATGTTACATATTCAAAAAAATTAAAATATCGTCGTAAATGATAGAACAGATATAAAACATTCAAGTTCAATATACGCAGATTTAATTCTTTAATTTTTCTAAGAAACAACATGAATCAAAACAAAGTAATTCAACAAACAAACTCTAACCATTACAACTCATCTTCTTAGACAAAATCTTAACATTTAGAATTTTCAATTTTCCAAAAAGAAAGTATAGTTTAGAACATGTGATCTCCAAAATTACAAGTAATGACAAGTTTGACAACAATCAAATATTTTAAACCTATTTTGTACATTACGTGGGTGAAGGTTTCTGTGGTTCCCTTCCCATATAATATCAACGGACCTGAATGTCGATATTCGACTAAATAGCACGTAATTAATAACTGAAGACGGCCACAGCCGTAATAAAAAATTGTTGAAAAAAAGATAAATAGTACCCTATTCTTTGACTTTTCAAAATCAAAATAATTTGAATCTATTTCGAACATTACGTGGGTAAAGGTTTCTGTGGTGTCCTTTACCATCTAATAATAACAGATTTGAATGTTAATATTGGACTGAATAGCACGTAATAAATAACAGAGAACGGCCACAGCCGAAAAATTTTGATGAAATATGTGTACCCCCTTACTAAAAATAATATCAAATATAACAGCCTCACTTTCATCGAAAATTCAAGTAAAAAACTTAAATCTCTCTTATCTAAGCACAACATTAACATTGCTTATCGCACCGGTAATAATTTAAGAAATCATATAAAAAATAATAAATCCAAAGTTCATAAAGATAATAAATCAAGAGTTTATAAAATTAATTGTGGCGATTGTGATAAGTTTTACATTGGTAGAACTTTCAGATGTTTTCTAACTAGAATTTCAGAACACAAACGTAGCTTTGTTAATCAGAAGTCGGATTCTTATTATGCAAACCATTTAATCCAAGCAAATCACACATTCAATTTCGATTTTAAAATATTAAATACTGATAGTAAGGGAATTAAACTTAATTTTTTAGAATCAGTACAGATAAATAAATACAAGCATTCCGGTCTCCTATTGAATAGCCAAATCGATCATACTTCAAGCCCCCTTCTTAATCTTTTTAAATTTACCGAACTACCTGACTAGCAGTTCAGAATTGGTTTTTCCTTTTCTAATAATTATTTGTTACCATCTTTGTATTTACCCCTTCGACATAATTTGTCATTTCTTGTTTTCGATATAACAGAGAATCATAGTTAGTTTGTCATTAGCATCTCAAGAAGGTGAAGTTCCACCGAAACGTGCGTCATGCGTTATTTTTTATAAAAAATGTGTAAATTGTCATTTTTAACCATTGCTTCAATAAGTTTAATAATTTACACCAAGTATCGGCCCAATCAATCCAAAATATCCGATTTTAATTGACTTAATTAGTGGTAATGTATTATTCATTCTAGATTCCACTTTACAATTTCATTTGAAAAAATATTCTAATTGAGATAGCTGCATTGATACTATCTGAATTCCATGAAATCATAAGAATTGTTATCAATGAAAATGTCATAAAACAAATGTGTTCAATGTGCACTGGTAATTAAGTTCCATTACAGAGTCTTCCTTCAATTATATGTAACGACTTTTCAGTAGATATGGCGCTTTGTGTAGAGTAGACAATGCGCTCTTTTGTTTTTGTATGTTTGTAAGTATCATTGCATTTGATCCTTTGAAGCGCCTTTGAAGTTCCGAATGCTGAAAATCCACGGACACTGAAAATACCGGAATGATTTCAAGATTCATTGATAATGTTGAATGTGTGCCGGATATTGAATTAGCCGAGCGGAACAATGAGTGGGTTATCAGCTCCACTGTTGGTAATGGCGAAATCTTCACGTGAAACAAAGAATGAAAAATGAGAATCACCTTAATCTTCCACTGCTGAGGCGCCCCCTAATTTATTGATAATGGCCTCCGGGTGCGAATCTTCCTGCTGCTTTAGTTTTATTTTTGCTCCATGAAAGCTGGCGACAGTTTTAACCGCCGAGAGAAGCTTGGAATTAGAGATCAGATGCTACTGAGATACATAACGTCTTATTTTTTGTTGTTTTATACAAACGGTTTGCGTTGTTACGTAATTGCCATTTCAGTGCACGCTGACTTGGAAAAATTTGCTGAAATCTTTCGATGTGCCGAAATGTTCCGGGAAACAATTTTGAAGCTTCCGTTTTCTGGTTTTCTGTATAATTTTATACATATTGTAACGTTATGAAATACCGTTCACTGGTTAAAATCAATTTTAATTAAGATTAAGCTGCATAGAATATTCGTAGTTCAAAATGAATCAATATTTGTCGCAATGATTGAATGGCTATTGTAGAGGGAAGAAAAATCAAAGAAGTCAATAAAATGAAGCCATAATAATAAATATGATTGAAAAAAAAATTTACAAACAAAAATTTCGATACCAATTACTTCAATAAAAAAAAATTGTGACCGTCAATATAACCGGTATATATACATATTAATATCCTTCCAGTACACGGGTGAAAAAAAGTTGCTCCAGTACACGGGTTGGCTCTCTCAGACCCTAACGCAATATAATTTTTTTTATAAAAAATTCCTTTTTTCTACTTTCATTTATGTTTTATTTTGAGGTAGTAAGGAGTTTTCTTTAACTCGAATAATAAGAAATCCAATTTTCTCATTTTTTTATATTCTTAATATTTCAAATTAAAATTTATTTTTTTTTCAACATTAGTATTTTATCAACTAAAATAAGACAACTAATTCAACAACAGGAATGAAAAAGTTAATATGAAATATATACTAGTTTTGCTCACTACATTCGGAACAAAAAAATCGCTACGTGCTCTGAACATAAGAAATTATTACATTCTTCACAGTAATATTTTGTTCTACGATCTTTACAATATTTCGTGTTCTAAAATTTCTACGAATTCGGGATCTAAAATTTTAACGAATTCGGGATCGAAAATTTCTACGAAGTCGGGATCGGCAATCATCATCGGTATCTACTTCGACATCTGCTCGAACAATTTACCAAGTCTATTTACTTCAACTTCATAAGTATCCATAATAAAACATAATATTATGTGTACTTATCCAGAAAATTACAATAAAGACAACTAAAAAATAACCCGAATATTCCCTGAATACTTACACCAATGCACTGGTTGAGTCTGACAAGACGTTTCTCGTGATCTATCATGCCCTAAGTAATAAACTTGACTGAAAACAATACGAATCGTTAGGAGAGGAGCCTACCGAAAGGTACAGCGGAGCTCCTCACCCAATTCAATGACATCAGAAAATAGCGCCATAAAAACAAAACGCCCGGTCTGTCAGACCCAACCGGTGCACTGGAAGGTTAAATATATATATATATATATATATATATATATATATATATATATATATATATATTATATATATATATATATATATATATATATACATATATATATATATAATATATATATATATATATATATATATATATATAAATATATAAATATATATATATATATAAATATATAAATCAATATATAAATATATATATATATATATATATATATATATATATATATATATATATATTAATATATATATATATATATATATATATATATATATATATATATATATATATATAAATATATATATATATATATATATATACATATATATATATATATATATATACATATATATATATATATATATATATATATATATATATATATATATATATTATATACACATATATATACAGTGCTTTCATGATGAAAGGAACAAATTCATTAAAAAATTAGGTTTCTATTTTATGTTGAAATCCTCGGACAGGTCGATTAGTATTTTTATTTGGGCATTTTTCGCAATAAAAATTTTGTATACAGGGTGTCTCATTCAAGAGCTATGGCTTTGTCATTAGTTTTTTTAAAGGTAATACCCTGCATATTATTTCACTTTACAATTCTACGATAAATTCTTATCACTTTTTGTGAACATACCATATGCCTCAACTCGATGGATTGCCAGAAACGGAGATAGTGGATAATTAGAGGTACGATATGAAAACACACAAATGTAATTACTAATTTAATTTTTACATATGTTCAATCTGTTGTCCGTTTACTTCGAGACATTTTTGAAGTCGATTCAATGTTTCCCGTTGCACATTTTCAATTACTTCTGGACTGATAAGTCTTATTTCCTGCCTGATTCTCTCTTTTGGATCATCAATATCATTTGGTCTATTCAAATAAACTTTAGACTTCAAATAACCCCATAAGAAAAAATCCAATGGGGTTATGTCCGGTGATCTTGGCGGCCACTCAATCGGACCTCTCCGTCCTATCCATCTGTTGGGAAAAGTTGCATCAAGAAATTGTCGAACAGCGATTGAATAGTGAGGAGGTGCCCCATCTTGTTGAAACCATATCTCGTTATTAGGTATGTCAGGATCTTGTGGGTTAGGAAACAAAACAGCTAAAGCCGGAATGAGTTCGAACTGGAGAAAGTTCAAGTAGTCCTCTCCGTTTAGTGTTCCTTCAAAAAAATAGGGACCAACTATACGATTTCGAACAATCGCTGCCCATGCATTAATTTTTTGAGGCCGCTGTGTGTGGCATTCTTGCATCCAATGAGGATTCTCGGTCGCCCAATGCCTACAGTTTTGTCTGTTGACGTGGCCATTTAAAGTAAAGGTGGCTTCATCAGAAAAAATTATGTTTGTAATGAAATTTAGATGTTGATTATGAATTTCAAGAATCTGCTCACAAAACTGTACTCTGCGGTCAAAATCGTCTTCTAATAATTCATGTACCAGCTTAATTTTATAGGGATGATACTTATTTACCTTAAGTATTTTATGCACGGACCCTACTGATAAATTGAAATTATTGGAAATTGTAGTAATGGATGTATGAGGGTTATCTTGGGTTTCTAGTAGAACGTTCAGCACTGTTTCTTCAGATACTCTCGGTGGTCTTCCTTTAGGTAAATCTCTAACGTGGCCGTATCTCCTGAATTTTGATTCAATTTTGCTGACTGTCGATCTAGTAATTGGCGGACGATCAGGATGATTTTCATTGAATAGATTGCAGACTTCTTCTTGTGAACGCACCATATCTCCAAAACCAATCATCATAAGTACTTCAATACGTTCTCTCTCAAGTAATTGCATTTCTTAAACAAAGAAGTAGTGTAGTGCCTGGAGCGTTAAAAACGTGAAAAACTGCGGACTATACAGCACCAGTGAATGAATTCAGATGGTACATGTGAAATTTCATTCTTCAGATTTAATGACAATGCTTACCTAAATTTTTTTTTGTACTTTTAATTCACATTTTAAATCTCCAGGTGCTCCACTATCTCCTTTATAATCTGTGAATCCATCACGTTGAAGCCTCTGGTATTTTCACTAATAGTGATAAGAATTTATCGTAGCCTTGGAAAGTGAAATAATATAAATAGTATTAACTTTAAAAAAACTAATGACAAAGCAAAAGCTATTGAATGAGACACCCTGTATACAAAATTTTTATTGCGAAAAATGCCCAAATAAAAATACTAATCGACCTGTCCGAAGATTTTAACATGAAATAGAAACCTAATTTTTTAATGAATTTGTTCCTTTCATCATGAAAGCACTGTATATATATATATATTATATATATATATATATATATATATATATATATATATATATATATATATATATATATATCATTATGAAATTACTCTAGAAACTTTTTCATTATCTGAATTCTTCATCTATTTTCCTCAATTCACTATCAAATATTCATCAATTTTCACTATTTAAAGAAACTTAGTAATAAAAATTCATCAATTCAATTCTAATACTTAAGGCGTGGAAAGCTCCTTCCAAAAACATATCTAAAACAACTTAATCGTGAGCTTACTATATCGAAGTTGAGTTTAATGGTGAGCGAACAATACTTTGAGAAAAAGCAATCGATCGTGTAGTGCTGAAGGAGATTACGCACTTGAAACTATATTAGAGAATCGCTTGATGCTAGTGAACCAATTGTGGGTGAATGGGTTGATGATCTATGAGTGAATGCTGTCTTAGTTGGTTCTACGGTTTCCTTCTTGCTGTGAATTAATTATAAGGAAATCTAGGAACCTAAATCTATACAAAAATCACCCCTTCGACTGGCTATGTTTGAAAGATGATAAAGTATATAGAAATAATGCAGACGTTTAATTCAGATTCATATGAAGAACACTCAACATGGTTATTTTTTTTGGCATTATTTTTTAATGAAAATTATAAAGGACACAACACATTTGTGACTTATGCCTTCATAGAGCAATTGGCGCATTGTAAGTAGAATCATAAATATCAAAGAACCGGCAAAGTGCGAGTCGGACTTGCGCACGAAGGGTTCCGTACCATTGACTATGCCCCCTTAAATATTTATTTTATTTCAATTTTATTATTTATTATTGAAGTAAAAATACAACTAAGTATTTCGTGGATATTTCAAGTGCCTACCTGTTACCTTTTATCGATATCGACCAAAAATAGGCAAAAAGAGGAGTTTTTCATATGGGAGCCCCCTTAAATATTCCTCTTATTTTAATTTTATTATTTATCATTAAAGTGAAAATACAACTGAGTACTTTGCGAATATTTCAAGTGCCTACTTGCTGCCATTATTGATATCGAGCGAAAAATGGCAAAAAAATTATTTTATTTTTTTATTCTGTTTTTAGTATCTGTTGTTATATCGGCAACAGAAATACATGATTTGCGAAATTTTCAACTGTCTAGCTATCGCGGTTCTTGAGATACAGCTTGGTGACAGACGGACGGAAAGCGAGGTTTTAGGGTACGGAACCCTAAAAATGTGTCATGCAACGATGATTTAATTGTGATACAGAACAATAATTTGATATAACACAATCAAACTTGTTTCATTATATAACCCTTGAATTGGTGTTGCGTCAGCTGTGAACTTGGGGATTTTATTTGGTATATTTATATAATTTAGTAAAATTATTATAAAGTTGATACAAGAAGTGGGCTTATATTGTATATTTCAAGGTGTGACTCCAAATAATAGATAATTTAGGTGCCGTATACCGATAACTGTTCAATAGACATGAAGGAAATTTCTCATCCAATGAATGGCTCTACTTTCTGAAATAAATCTTGCTTAAGTCGAACATTGAACTCAGAAAGATTTTTAGGCAAGGTACTCATCTAACCAAGGGTTTTCAGCTTCCTTCCAAACGTAGATATATAATGAAATTTTTTTAGTTTTTCACAGAACTAATAAGTACCGAACTAGTCCAGGGAAGATAGAGAAAATTAAATGAATTTGGCCGTGCAGCAGATATCGAGATGGGGTTTTCTGCATTGTGTTCAGGAAGATCACAGAAAACGAGTCTATATGGTCTGGTTAATCCGTTTTTGGAAAAATGTCTTCTGGGCCGGAAAATGCATTTTCCAAATGCATCACTACTTGTACCATTATAGGAACGACTGGAAACTCGGAAAAATCGCTCGGAAATTGTTACTCAGGGGTTTTCAGGCCCGCCGAACTCGATTCTGGCATTAGAATTACCCGAGAACGCTCTGGGGCGGCTCTGCGGGAAGTGCGGGGGTGGTGAATTGGGGAGAAATTGCAGCGTGCATGGAAATCGATCCAAACTCGTTACTCGGGGGTTTTTGGGGATGCCGAATTCAATTCTGCCATTGGAATTATCCGGGGGCGCACGGGGGTGGCTCTGCGTGGGGTTCGGGGGTGGTTAATTGGGGGAGAAATTGCAGCGTGCATGGAAATCGATCCAAACTCGTTACTCGGGGGTTTTCGGGGATGACGAATTCAATTCTAGCATTAGATTTTTCCGAGGCCGGTCGGAGCCCCTCTGTGAGGGGGGCAGCGTCCATGAATGGTAAAGGAGAAGGTGAAAAATCACAAATTATGAAAATAATACTTTATTCAAATAACAGATAGGAGTTTTTATTATTCTGGAATTATTCATTATAAACTTCAATTTTTAACTAAAATACTAAACATCTTTTTCGAACACCTTCTTCGTCTTCTTCCTGTTCTTCATCTTCTCTCCCTCCTGAATTTGCTTCCTCTCCTTCATGTTCTTCCTCGTCACTACTCTCGGCCTCATTGGAAGCGTCTTTTTGATTTGAGCGATTGCCATCGCAATGGTTGCATGCAAGTGAGCACTCCAACCCACTTCGGCGGCACCCGCACCTCGGGCCACAGTCGGTTTGACAAGAGCAAGAAATGTTGCTCAAAATTTCCTCGGGACCGACTTCCTGGGTCATGGTGACAGGACGCCGACTGCGCGCGGAAACTGAAGCCATATTTTTCTCTTCAGTCGATACCGAATACTTCTGTTTGCGCCGGTCCCGGTGGTAACGATACTCTACTCTTTGGCGTCTTTTTCAAATCCAGTTTCGAGGCACAAAAGACTCCCAAAGCAAATGTTTTTATAATTTTTGTTATATTCATTTTTTTAATATTCCATCAAATTTTTATTATTCATATCCCCGGTGAAGTCTTATGTCTGATTGTTATGGACGCT